>WEDG01004107.1:0-38289 GCA_017591395.1 Schistocephalus solidus
TATGTACTTTACAAGTATGGTATTGTATGCAAGTTCATAGGTATTGTTTAAATAAATGTAGAGCATGGATTGTTCATGCAGTGACGACCTTGTAAAACAACTGAATCTTGGTTGATTTGTTCGCCTCTTTTAGTGCGAAGACCTTGTAAACCCGTGGTACTGTTGGGTAAGCATGGTGCACACACAAGACTCTTTCCTCCCACTCCATGGTATGCGTTACTTGATTGGGGAAGCGAATCTTGCTACATCCAACCAAAAACCTCTGTAGTACCGAAGACGTCGTCTGTTTTCTTGTCCAAACTCTAGGTGATGTTTGAGTAAAGTTTCCTGTGGCACGAGAAACCTGAAGGTTGTCATTCTGACAGTGATCCACTTGCTGGTAGAAGCGAACAGGCGAGTTCCAGGAAGCATTCAGCAGGAAAAGATGCGATCGCTGGAAAAAGACGTTAATTTTTTCAACATTTCAGCTTCTTCCTCCAACTCATCATCAAAAAAACCATCGCAGCTAAGAGGGAACTAGAGAAACAGGCTGCGCAGGATAGTGGCCACGCAACCACATGTGTGCTACCATTAGCAGCTCTCGCGATGCCCACTGGGGGTCGTAGTTGATGCGATGATGGCTTGCTTGTTCCCGTCCAAATTGTTAATTGCCATGGTTTCATCATCCGTGTTAGGTGTTGACGGGATAAGGACTCGGCGGTTTGGATGGCTATCATTGGAGGTGTTGATCACACTGCTCTCCCCACGTGACTAACTGCCCTGCTCAGGCAAAGCCGCAGCGTAGAATAAAAGAACAGGAGGTCGGTGTGCCGTAGGAAGCCAAATACAACCGGCCCTAAATTTTGGTGAGGTTTTCCATTCGTAAAGAACGTCTCGGGAGTCTTCAACCGCCTTCTCACTCTTCTTGGAGTTGGAGTTGCAGACAGATCGGAGGCAACCATCGGGCACCGAGTCATGAGGCCGAAAGACCCGCTGCCACGCAGGAAATACCTGGAGTTGTTTACCAGATCTTGTGCAGCTCTGGATGAAACGTCTACGTCGGAAAAACAGTGAGAAAACTCTGCACGCGAATGGCCGAGCACGCAGCAGCGGTAAACAGGAAAGAGCTAGCTCTCAGATTATAGCCAAGTCAACGGGACCCGGCTATATTTTCAACTTGTACGAAACAGAAATCCCCATAAGATATGACAACCAAATTTTTCAAATTGCATGGTCTGGTTCAACATATCATTGGAGAAATTAAACAAGTAGACAGCAGAAATACGAGTTTTTTCAATGTCTTCCTTGCATTACCACGTCCACCGGCCCTACTGATAAAACCAATATTAAGATCCTACCCCTATTAAAGGAGTGGCCATGCTTCGTTTTCTATGTGGGGCTACATATTTTATTATCGCTTAATGGCTGTCCAGTTAACTAAGGGCGTGATTAACTGGAAGGTATCCTTATTGAAATAAATCTTACATGAAAGATAAAACGGAAGTCCAGAATCACCCTTTTGCGAGAAATCCAATTCTGCCCTTGTACTAGCCAGACAAATATTGAGACCATTCAGCACGCAAACCGTGAGCCAAGTCACGTTTCTTAAATGTCTCTGAATGTAAAAAACACCGTGGTTCATTCTTCCTTAAATATGAGGCCCAATGTTTCTAGTAGGAATATTGGTCATTTTGCCTTCCTCCAATGACAAAAAGGTCATTTACCCTCGATCTATCCGTGTCCCAGAACCCAACCTAGCAAATCCCACATCTTGTAAAAATAGCTACGCATTTACTTTGTTTGAAAGTAACAAATCAACTTGAGCTTGTATACATTTTGTAGAAAATTACCTCTTCTTCATACTCTGTACTGAACCGAAGGATATATTTGTCATTTAAAAACGTTTTCCGATTACTGAATATTTTTAAAGTTCGATCGGTCCTATCATTTACATTTAGGATTTCCAGTCTAAAGGCAGTATGCTTTTTTGGCTAGGTTAAACCATAGATTCCTCTATGCCATTAAGAAGATACCATATAGTTTTCCTAAGAGTTTGCAAGGTATGTGAAATGCATGGTATACTTCAAGAGAAGCATTTATAAATGGACGCATAAGAAAGTTAGTCGAATGGACGTTTTATGGTCTTACAAATCTCATAATAAGAAACATTTTTAAAACCAAAAGCTAGCCCTTCATCGAGTATAAAATTTACAGAACAAGTGATAAGCTGTCACAGGAGTACAAGAAAGGACATTTTGCGCAGGCTACATATTATTAATAATTGAATTTAAAAGCACAGTGAAAATTAATAGAATAAACACATAATACATAAATATTGATTTTTTGCAGGCGGCCGAGAAGCAGTGCATTCAAAAACCAGCATCTTCCCGTGCCCACAGTGTCTTCGCCTTACGCTGTAAAATAATATTAAAACCTCACTTAAATATTCCTTAGTAATCGTAAACGTGCTTCAGAATTTGGTTAATTTTGAATCAGATAGGTCACTCACTGTAGTTATGCGGGTTCCAGTAAGTTTGAAGGCAATAGGGAATGCCTGAGAAAACCTAGTTTTAGCAATGCATTCTGCATTGATATATTGTTACAACCACGTTACTAAATATGTTCAGTAGGTCTGTGATAGTGTTTGTAATAACATAAGTGAGCAAAGAGGCCGAAAGTTCGGTGAGCAAGAAAAATTCCAAATTCTGTTTCAACAGCGAAAAATAAGGACTTTCCAAATCACCATTATTCACAGTCGGTACATTTAACCCATTTTAACCGAAAGTGCCTTCACATCTGAGGGCGTTTATCGCCCTTATAGTAACGGTTTTGAGCTAGATTTAAGCAGGTCCTTCTCACGGGAAATGCATACTCTTTTGTATTAGACTGACTGAAATTGCGTCACATGTCGCTATAAAAGGAGGCACTGCCTCAAAGTTGGCTTCCGTAGAGCCTTAGAGCAAGTGTAATGAAGCGCATAGTTCAGTCTCAAGTGTCAGTGCTGAATTGGTATTTTTTAAAATTTTTAAGCCAAAAACAAACACTCCCGAAATGACAGAAGTCACTGGGGACGGTCAATTTATCTTCTTTTACAAGATATTATTTTTGGAATTATAAATTTTCTAATACGTCATGCCAATCCACAGGTGACAAGCGAAAATCACTCCATAAGGCCTTAAAATGACACGCGTTTTCTGCTACAACCATATTTGAATATACTTACATAACCTAGTTCTCGCAATGACTCCTGGTCTCATGGATAAAAAGCTTTTCGAGCCAAAATTTCACAGCTGCTCAAAATTATATGCTACGAGCCCTAGGAAAAATTAAGATCGCATTTTATCAATAATGGAAATAAAGATAATCTAGAAAAATCGATACTTTTCTTTAAGAAATCACAAATAAAGTACTATGTTTCAGTTCATAAAAAACGCAGATTAAAATTTTCTTCAAATTAAGCATATCATAATACCACTGCAATTTCTTATGTTGCCGCATACGTACCCCGATGGCACGTTGTATCTTACTCTAATATTTGGTTACCTGAAAGCTTCGATCGGATTTTAAAAGGTTGTTTCCATGCATTAGAATTAGCGAAGAGTCAACTTCATACCACAAAAATCAAACACACCTCTGTACGCACTGACGGCATACAAGGGTCAAAAGACGCATCAGGTATCATTTAAATTATTAGAAGCCGTGCTAGTTCAGTAAGTCAATCTGGCATGTTTTATAGCGTTCTAGTGGCATGAAAGGACCAAAATAAAATGGGAAGATGTCCTTAAACATAATAAGTTATTAAATGAGTATCAATTTCTCTTCTACGATTTAAGCTATTGGCAAAACATTCTAAGATGAATAATTTACGAGAAACTTCGCGTTTCAGCGATTGCATCCCCTTCTTTCTGAGTGCTTCCTGGCAATCACGTCTTCCCTGGCTTTGACAAAATCTTATTCTCCCTAGATAACCCGTCTCCAACGTCAGAGAGCGATTGGAGCAAGGTTAGGACAAAAGTCTTCTTGTGTCACCCAGGGTGAAGCAAATAAATTAACACTTGTTAGCCAGTCCGCAGTTAATTGGTTGAAAGCTTGCCCACTTTAGTCTCGACCTTCGGGCAGGACTATCATCGTGTGCACAGTTCGTGTGCTCACACGGTTAGGTTCGCAAAGGTGAGCCAGGGTGATCATTGTAAAAAGAGCAGTTGCTCACTGTAACAGAATGGTCATGTTGCTGACTTTTCCGAAATCTAGATCGAATTTCTGTTTCAAAGCCTTTAATGTCGAAAATTCATAGGAATTTTAAATGACTGATCAAGCTAGTTGGCCGTGAACTGATGATGAGTTTGGGAAGCTTGAGAGTCACCTGCTTTAGGCACATTCACTTCGATGTATGAAACTTTGCTTTCTCTTCAGGCGAGTACTTCGCCGAGGATTGGCTTCTCAGTTGTATGAAATTCGTTCTAACCATCTTGTCTTTAGGCATTAAATGATGCTGGACTGTATAAGCCACAGGAATGCTTTTTGATTGAATTAGCATCGGAATACCAGGCCTCATATGTGAGTCGTTCGATTCTGAAGGTGGCACAGCCTTATATATACCCCCTTTAAGGTCACATTTTGGCCCACTCCTCCAATATGATCTGAAAACTAACCAGTCGGGTTAAGCCTCCAAATTTTCAGTTTGAGGTCATATTGGTAGGCTTACAATCGTCGTTCAGTTTACCTTACGTATGCGGCGTTCCCACAATGCTTTGTTAGGTTGTTAAGAGCGAGATTCCGCATTCGAGACTTATTGTATGGAAGGAAATGGCACTTCAGCCTTTGCATTGTTGATCTTTTAGCGCTTGCTTTGCTTAATAAAATTGCTTGGGTATCCATTAGTCTGGAAGAGTTTATGAAGACACTGTAGTTCAAATCTTATTTTAAATGGCTTGCTGCGATTTGTTTGAACTCTTGGAAATAGATTCCGGACAGAGTTACGTTCGTGAGAGTGAATTTGATTACTAGTGAAATAAAGAATTTTTCTTATGCATTGGGAAATTACCGGTGCTATGCACCCTGAAAGATTGAACTCCACACCATCTTCTTAACTACACTGGGGAGGTATTTATTAATATCGACGTCCACGTCTTACCTCTTACTTGCGGCTCCATGAAGCTGTGCTGAACGCAGCAACATTGCTTGGAAAATACTGAAGACAAAGGATGAAGAGGCATTAACCGGCAGATGTTCACTAGGTGGCTGAAGTTTCGGGTAGTTGTTACGCGTAGCTGCGGGATGTGCAAAAAAGTCGGAGAAACCGACCGACGGCTGCAAATGTGAATGCACGAGCATCAGTTGGCTGTACAAACTTTGGACCCAGAGTCAGAGCTGACAAACCCTGCCGCACAGATGGGCCACGTCTTCAACTTTGACGCCGTTGAAATCATGGGCCGAGGCGAGGAATACACGCCAGATAAAAGAAGCCAGGATATATACCAACCGTTCGGTTAACTGCCACATAAATTTGCCTGCCTCCATCTGGTGTTCCGAGCCTTGTTGACAGGAGACCGCCAGGACGTAGAACTATAGGAATCGCTAATTATCTTCGCGACCAAGGAGGACTGGGGTGGAACAAGCCGTGGTGAAGGGCTTGCCGAATCAAACATACAGCCTTTTAGCAGGGGCGGCGATGGCGACAGAGGATACGACGAGATGTGGATCCAACGCAGCCAGACAGGCATCCTTGCAGGCACAAAACAAAGAGTGGCATATAGTGAGAGCAGTGAGCATGACCCTCCAGTCTCTGAAGATGGGTAGACAAAACACCTACCGAAACTTCTGACACCTAAAAAACATCTCCTGGGGAACGCCTTTCGTTTATTTGACACACCACCAGGGGATCGCATTTTCACTACTGTTAATAGTAAAAAAAGCCAGCATCCCTTTCCAATGCTGGTGCATCTGTGTGTGTGTAAACCCTGCTTCGTTGATTGGAGAGGAAGCAGTCATATCATGACAGACAGACGGCGACCTTATGGGTCACTGTGATAAAAGCGATCTTCAGTCTTCTACATCCAGTCTTCTACATTCAGTCTTATACATCCAACCTGCTTCGTTGATTGGAGAGGAAGCAGTCATATCATGACAGACAGACGGCGACCTTATGGGTCACTGTGATAAAAGCGATCTTCAGTCTTCTGGATCAAGTCTTGCGTTTGAAGCCAATTACGTTGAAGCTGATGCAACCGCACGATTTCACGCATTATACATCCAACCTGTTTTAACCAATTCTGCCGTCCTCACTATGATCACTGGGAAAGGTTAGTTACCGGCTCGAAAGCCAGAGCGCACTAGTTGCCTTTTCATATAGCCTTAAGGTAATTGGTACAAATGAGGTATCCCAGTACGTGAGGCCTGGTTCATAGAATTTGAGAGAACAGTACCTTTGGATCATATAGAGAGGATCCTCTGGTGGACTAGCTACTGTATCTACATCCATCCTCAGGGATTTTCATCTGGTCTAACCACTGCCATACCATGAATTTCGTGTAAATTTAATACTACTTAAGTTACTCACAGCATAATATAATTCTCAATCAGGTCATCCCTGCTCCCACAAGGTAGTGTGATTTGTTTTCATGTAAGGTGAACGGATTAAATTTGCAGTTAGGGAGAATAGGTCCCAGCGAGTTCCGAACTCCGTTCAACGGAGTCATACTCAAAATTATCTATCCCTTTGGCCCATAAAGGCACTTTCGCCTGCGGGAAAACATAACCTACCTGTTTTTAGAATAAAAAATTTACCATTAAAGTCCCATCCCCCGAAAACTTCCGAAAACGAACACGGACAATGGAAGCATGTTTACTGTACATCACGCGCAAAAAGAATTAAAAGGCCTACTAGGTGTAGGTCACTTGCCAAACTTTACTCCAATTTCCTCTGAATTTTGAAATATATGTGCGTTAGTGGGCGGGGGTCACATCTTTGGGGGCGGAGGAGAGGAAGGGCATTTGGAAGATAACTATGCACTGGGTGAGACACACAAGATGGAGTGCTTGCGGGATGAGGAAGTTCAGAGGCTCCTAACTATGAGGAACCTTCTGAGCTAGCAGCTAAAATGCCCTGACAGTCTTTATGTGCATATAAGTATGTAGTTATGGTCACGTGGTTGGAAGCGTGAAGACTGAAAAAAATAGTGAGTATGCAACGGAGCTTCGTGAGCGGAAATGGGTAGAACGCCAACTGTACAAGCGGTGCTCCCTCTATAGCAGCAAAACAGGAAACAATGAGGACAGCTTAACGACCGTTCCTCCGGATCCCCGTCAGTCCACATGGTGGTGGCGGGGGGCGGTGGTGGAGGGTGGTGGTGGAGGGGTGGTGCTGGGGAGCTCCGGCATTCTTATTGGTTGGGTACCGGGGGAACTGTTGTGAACGTTGGAAACCATTAGTGGTTGAGGCCTGAGGAGTAACCGAGGCTGATCGGTGCCTTCCGCCTTCATCTTCGGCAGGAAAGCGATCTTTTAGTTGGGGGCGCCTGGGGAGGCGTAGCTCACAGGCGTCTGATGACTGGTAGAAAAAAATAGTTAGCTGTGCTGAAGTTGGGTCTGTAGCGCGCGACTGTAGCAGTGCCCTGATACGTCACGGACTCGCTAGAAAATTGTGCCGTCTGGTTTCTCGACTGGTCCATCGCCTGGAACTTTTCGGCTGTCAGTCGGACGGAACTGGAGGCGGTTTCATTACAGCGAGTAACTAGAATCTCCTGCTGTTGCTGCTGTTGGACGGTCATGTCGTCGCAGGCTGCGCCCATGGTGCCATTCGTCCGGGCGGCCCGAAAGCTCCTGTTCCGGCCGACTGTAGCCAGCCCATTGCCGATCGGCGACATGCTTTTGCGCCCCACGCCACGCGGTGCAAAGTCATCATCCGTCTCGGCTGCGTCCGACTCACTTGACTGGTCCATTAGCCGCCTGCGTCGAGCAATAGCTGCCTTTAAATTGTCCTCGAAGGAGGCTCCAGCAAACATGGACAGTGACCCTGTCGTTGAGACCGGACCGGTTGTCGTACAGGTGTCGTGGTCGCCCGAGTCAGGGTTGCTGGCACTATTACTGCCAGTTGGCTTTAGACGTGTAATAGCAGATGCTAGCTGGGAGCCAAGAATGCTCTGTGGGGGCTTTGCATCCTCCTCCACAGGAGGACTGACCGACTGACCGACGCCGCAAACCTCAAAAAAACCCGCCTTGTCTGAGGAGGAGGAGGAGGAGGAGATGCCTTTTCGTTTCAGTGTTTCGCAGTCCTGTAGGCAGCCTGGGCGCTGTGGAGCGGGGTTTGAAGCTGTGCCCTTTACTGACAGACCATTTAAGGATGCACTTACTGGAAGCGGTGCTGGTGGCGGCGGCGGCGGCGGTGGTGTTGGAGCCGAGACGGCGACAGTCACCTCGTGCCGTTGAGTCTGGATCCGATTAGTCGAATTGTCCGTCCAATGCCTTGCAGTATGTTCCTGGAAAAGCAGGGCATATTTTACGGAAATTTTACAAATGGACAGTTCTTTATAGGGAGTAGATGCAAGTTCTCCAAGTGAAAACATATTGATTTTAGTTTCCGAACACAATGAGGGAAAATACGCTGAGTAATTGTATTTATCATAGCTTTCTTATGAGCACATAACCGCAACTTAGCGGACTAGAGTGATAGTGAAAATGTTTCCTTTTTAACCGGATAGGAATAACTGAAGCCTTGGAGTGCCAGCCGGATTCTGACAATCTAGCAGGTGGCAGGCCTCATGAAAGGCTAAAAACAAAATTCTAAAATATATTATGGATTCGGATGTATATCATAATTGGGGTTGCAAAATTGAGTAGTGTGGAAGATAGTCGCAAGATACTGCAGTATTGCTAGAATTCGCTTCATTCCACTCATCTGCAATTACCACGCTCGCTAAAAGTGTACACTCAAGTTGAATGAATTGTTTTTCATTGATTTTAAATGTTATTTTACATTCAATCCTATTTTCTAGAAATAACACATAAAAATCTCATTTCTGACACTCATCTGGTAGTAAATTACGTTTTCTTTTGATTTTCTACCTGAAGTAAAAGTACGTTCGTTTAAAAGAGCTTATCAAATTCCGTAAAATATTAACCAACCTGCGTCCTGCTTGCGTCCAGAAGCTTCAAACTATATTCAATCTATTAAGGAACCCATATAATTTTGCCATATATGCGGATTGTAATATATTACATAAGTAGATTTAATAGCTAAACAGATAAAGCACTATGTGAATTGACCTTTCAGAGTCTTAAAAGTCTCCCAATTACAAAAATGTTTACAACAGGAATCTACAATTTCTTCGAGGATAAAATTTAAAAAATAGTTTATTACCAAATGAGCATATAAAAGGGCATTTTGAGCCTGTTTTCTACGATTTTTAATTGAATTTTTAAATTAATCGAAAATCAATGGAAAGATGCATGCTAGTAAGCAGTCATTTTTACCGAGTGTGGCGGCCGGAAATGGGATCATTCAAAAATAGGTCTCGTTGCGTTACTGATGTATCCTCAGATTATGCTGCTCGATAATCACCCACCTAGGTTACCCTTTCTAGTCGACAACACTTTTTGGAATTTTGATTAGGTAGGTTGTGTGTCCAATCTTATTTACGATGAACGGAGGACTTTTTTACTGAAAGTTTTTAAAGTGCAATTTCCAAATAAAGCATACCCCCTCTCTCCTATCAACATCTAACGCGATATGCCAGACTTCAAGCTAGGAGGGCTGCGATGTCACAAGATAAATGCTCGATCGCGGGCACTGTGCAAGAATTATGTACTTACGTTTTCTATATTCTTAAGAGCCAAGTCATAACTAATAGCATGCAGTTTATTCCTACTGTACCAGTTTAACGACTAATTCACACGACTACAGTGTCACATAACTGGTTGCTAAATTAATGAATATCTTCCGTCTCAGAATTGGGCGAGTGCTGTTAGCGCTGGCTGTTACTGTTACTACCTATCCGGCTTCGAATTTTCCTATCAACGTAACTGCCAACGCGGATGTCACTGATGTCCAAGTCAGCGGACTAGCTTTTAAAGGCAAAAGTGCCCCGTTCACAAGGAGAGAGAGAGAGAGAAAGATTACTTTCTTCTTGACTATCCTTAGTCATCAGTCAACTAAAGCAAACCAGCAGGATGGGAGATCTAGACTTGGTGCGCCCTGAGAGCCGACGCATTAAATAATGTGAAACGAGGATAATCACGTCGTGCAAATTAGGGCAGTGATAGATATCAGTTCTCATCAAAGTTACTAACAATGGCTTCAATTTCAGATCCAGTCCAGCTAATCAGGAGCGTGACAGATTGACTACGTTAAGTATGTCACAAATGACCACCCGAGACTGTATCTTCAGATTATCCTTCATCAAATGCTAACCTGCCAAGGTATTTGAAGGGGCCTCAAGAGGAAGCCGAGCGAAGGCACTCTAACCCCTAGTCAAACGAACTCAGTGAGAGCCCTTACTGTTTTTATGTGGTTTTTAATAATCTTGATGTCATCGACAGCCCACTATCCTGTCATTACCTCTGAGACGTCTCCATCATTAAAAGATCCAAATGTTAGGAATAAATGCCTCTAACTTGTAGATGCAATGGAGAATAAATAGGTTTGCCACGGTTAGAGCATTCGAAAAATCCAAAGTTAAAAATTAAATCTACCATACTATAATATTAATATTACCCAACTACTGTTTACTACTAATATGTATTTGGCAGAATCAAAAGAGTTATTAGCATATTTAACTGTGAAAAAATCAGCGTTCTCGGGGATCCGAATTTATGACAGTAAGGGCGTGGCTTGAGTATAGAAAACGCTCTGACCACCTGGACTACGAGGCCCCGAATGAGATACACATTTTTAACGTCTATCTTGACTAACCCTGCATTCAGTTTAAAGTGCGCAAAAGTATAAGTTTAACTCAAACTGGAAAGAAACATTTCATTTAACTGCGATCATTTTGCTACTTGTAAAAAAGTAAATATTCTTCTTATTGGCTTCAAGTGGCATTGACTCAAAAAGTGCTAAAAATATTTGGCTACATTAAGCAGTAAAATTGGCATGATTATAACTTATTTAAGCATTATTAACTTCGTTGTTTTTGACTGACATAAGGGGTTTAATTAGTTCGCTGCATGGCAACCAAATCCTATAAGTACTGTGCCTATGTGCGAAGATCACCCGTCTCTGACGATGGGTTCAGTTGAAAATCCGAAACATCTGGCGAACAGAAGCACTCTTTCAGTGCAAACATACCCTATTATTAGGGGCCTATACACTGAACATGTCAAGTTCAACTCTTCTTAAGGACGGTTGTTTATTTACTGTCGTAAAACATGGGGGGACGCATCCTGGGTTGATTTCGCGTAACAGGCCGCTTCTTGAGAAATCCGCGAGACTTCATGTGATAGGGCATAATATACTGTAAGTTTCTTCACTATTTGGCAGGGTCTTGAAGCTGCGCAGCATCCCAGTCTGGACAGGTAATTCAATCCAAACGCAGCCTATACCCGATTAATGCAGGCATAACATAGAAATTCCAAGAAGCATACTTTCGCAGCCGTCTGCAGACGGTTGCACTAGCAGCCGAAACCATGACGTCGAATATGTGTATGCCTATTAGCAGAGATTTAGGTGCTGCACGAATCTATTTAGTCTTACACTCAAACACGGTAGCAATCATTGAAACTGTCTCCCCAGACTCCAGAGAGGGCAATCGATAGAAGTGCGAAACGGTACCAACCATGCCTACCACAACCGTACATTTTTTTTTCGCACATTGGCCTGCTTGGACACCCTAGAATGCATCGTAACAGAACCGGGGAACCAGCGCCAAGATTCCCGCTAATAATTATCAGTTTGGTATGTTCTATGCAATCAAGTTACTAGCTAAAAACCCAATCATGAGCATATCCAAAGTAACTGGGCTTTCACAAGTGCCTTTCGATGACACATTTTCCAACGGTCAACATTTGGTTGGCTAACTTGAGTATTAGTTATGGGAAGACCAACCTGAATTGAGCCAGTAACGTCATGACCCTCGTCAAAATAGGCGCAAGGATATCACAAGTGGCATAAGCTAGCAGATGCCTTTGATGTCACAAAAACGGCAAATAGGCTGATCAGATAGATTGATCGTTTGGCATTCAAGCCACTGGGCGTGAAATAACATTTCCGGCCTCCTTTGTCTTAGTCGGCACCCCATCAACAACATATGGTACTAATCGCTATGCGATGGCTCCACGGTATCGCAATGGGACAAGTGTGACCTTTAACCTGGTCGGTGATCACCACTCCCTCATAATTAATATTCCCGATCACGAACAACAGGACAACGGGCCCGTGGCTCAATAGCAGAGCGTTTGAATCAATGCCTTCATCTCAGATGCTCTACATTTGGGATTGGGTATGACCAGCCGAGGACGGCTAATAAACCCGAAATGACCATTGCGGTCTCCCTTTAACGTTCAGCACTAATCTTCAGTAAATGAGACAGAGGCATAATTGCTGCAGGAGTTTTGCAGTTCTGTTCAGCATTATTGAAAGCAAACAGCCCACACAGTGCGAAACTGGAGACCTAGAGTTGTCCAAGTGATTGAGGTGAAGCCCCCTACGCCGAAAGGTAGCACGAATAGGCATGATGTACGTGATGAAACACACTGATGCTGAAATATCAAAGTTGTAATGGCCAATAATCGGATGTTCTGCATTTATGGATCATGACCGGTAGAAAAGTTCAAAGTTGCTGCCTTTCTACCCTATGATTTCTGTCCAGACATATTCCTTCAATTAGTTCTTGATACCTTTCTAGAAAAACAGCTTTTATGCCTGCCCAGGTGAGCCTCAATGATGTTGCGAAAGGTACCCCTCCACTCGCGATGGTCTGTGGTAGCAAAGCTGGACAGTACGATGCATTCTTCCTTACAACGATGGAGATCGAATACCGCACGTCCGAGAAAAACTTCCATGACATGGCAAACTGCGTCAGGTAAGGCTTTTGAGTTGTTCTTCACTTTGACACCTCCCGGCATTAAATGGCGTCGAATCCAGAACTAAAACACTCAGTTTTTCAGGGAGATGAAGAAGAACTGCCCAGACCGCCTCAGTCGTTTGCTGCGGATGGCTTGAGAATTCCAGATCGAATTTGGACAAGTCGGCGTATTCCACTCTAAGGCCGGTTCCTGACTTACCTTTCACACCCGTACTCACAGCTGTATAGAGGCCTGTCCAAACGGATTATCACTACAGGTATATATTCGGGACGATGTAGATTTCGTGTTGGGTCCAAGGCACTTTCTAAGGATTTCGATAACCCTGCCACCAGCATGGATTTGGAAGCGAAGTTCACCCTTTATCGGTCCTTTTGGTGGCATTCTCGTCCCAAGGTTTTTGAAAATGTCTACACCTCGAGCAAAGAAGAAGCCTACTCGAGCACCAGATAATTTTTTATTATTCTGAGCTTTTGACCTCATACAGGAGTCCATCGTTAGAGATAATAGTGGCAACAGAACAAGCCAGAGCTCTAGGAATTAAAAGTCAATCAACGATCGATGACGCATTGATAATCGATTGGTTGGTATCCCCCGTAACTTTGGGCTGTTCCATGGCTGCGCCTACCCTTCTTTGCTCACAAAAACACCAGAAACTCGAACATTCGTATCCATATCTACTCCTCCAGATCGACAGTCATTAACCTTGGTTGGTGCCTCCTTCTGGACATAGATGCATCTCAAAAAACACTTCAATTTTCCCAGCATCCGTTAAAAACTGACAGATTTAACCAAATCATCCAGCCACGACACTGTATTTTGCGGATCACCAAGCTTGAGGCTACCATGAAAATGTCATCAACGTAGTCGAGATCAGGTAGCCCGCACTCGAGTGCAAAGAAAGCACTTTCACGACCCTTTAAGGCACAATTAGGCATCTTTACTTGCTTCCGTTTATGACCACGAGTGTTGCTGACTCCCGCGAACACGATTTCTCAGCAGGCGACGGCTGGAAAATGGTTCGTCGGCAGCTTTCACCGGAATGATGGCCGGTCAGCGACAAAGCGCCTCGACCGCACCTCGTCCTTCTCTCTCTCTCTCTCTCTCCTCTCTCTCTCTCTCTCTCTCTCGAAACGCGCTCGGCTCGCACCCATGAGTGGAATTAAGAGGAAGGTCTGTCGAAAAAAACAAGTGACCCAACAAACATAAACCACTACAGTTTTTCCGATTTTTTCAACCGAACAGGCGTATGCACCTGTGAGCCTGTGTGCCTATCTGAGCCTCACCGACAACCGAGGCGAATTTACGCGGACTGTGAGCTTCCAAACCTGTTAATCTGTTTAAGAAAGGGCTGTATAGCGAGGTGGGGGAAAGTGGGGAAATGGGGAAGGGAGAATACTATGAGTAGCAGTTCCTTAGGAAATAAAATCGAAATTACCTTACAAAAATAAGCGTTTTGCGTAAAAAATACCGACAAAGAGAGGCGACTGGGACAGCCATTTCGACCGTATAAGTCGTCGACAAGCGATTATGCGCAAACCGAGGTCGCGATTGCCTGGGACGTGAGCCTGGATGCTTTGAACCTCACTGCGTCACAAGACCGTTAGACTGTCGCTTCCAATCAAGAATACGCACTATCCCATTATCGGAACAAAGGTCCTATGGTTCGATGGTAAAGAGTTGGACCACTTAACACTCAATGACCGAGGAATTCTGGTTGGAATACCAGGTTAGCATGACTTTGGCTTAGATATGGTTGATTGACAACGGCCAATAGGACAGAAATAATCACCAAAATCGCCCTTGTCTTTGAGAGTATTTCTTCATGTCTCCTTACTAGTCACTGCACAATGACCTGTGGATACTTTAGATTGAGTCACAAGACGCGACCGGATAAGCACCTTCAGTAACCTGATCGGTTGATACTTATTCAATGATCAAACGTTTATTTCAGGTCTTCTGTGGACTGCTATTTTACTTGCGGGTTGTTTAAACCCGGAAAATTACATTTACTTGCTTGGGTTGGACACAGCTGCGTGTGCTCTGCTGAACTATGGCAAAATGCACCCTTTAATAAAGGAATATTGACAATATGGGGACGTTTAGGAGAACAAAAATGGTGTTCTTACATATAAAAAAATATATACATATAACATAGATCATAAAATATACAATACATAAAACATACATAACAGATACATATATATAAAATTGAAGAAACCCCTATTTGCACATCAATTTTCCTTGGATGCAATTTTAAGGCAATTTGCAAAAAGACAGGTTTGGACAGGATTACATTTAACCCTTTATAATAGTGGCCTTGAGCGAAATTCCAGGTGGTGGCTATTTTTTCGTGTCCTCACCCTAACCCCAAACCTTACCCTAAAATCAGCACATATGCCCCATGAAGTTAACGCAAAGGGTGGCTCAATGGTTAGAGCGTTGGACATCTGATCAATAAGTCGCGGGTTTGAGCCTCGGGTGGGGCACCATCTGCGGTTGGGTATGAGTGGCTGATGACGGCTAATAAGCCAGAAATGGCCATTCCAGTCTCCCTTGTCTTTGCCGACAATATTCATCTGCCTATTCTACTACTAGCTACTGTGTGGCTGCCGGCGGTGCTCGAGAGTGAGCCTCAAGGCAGAGTGGTTGGAGTGAGTTCCGTTAGTGATCGGTGAGTGTTCATCAACGAATGCAAGGGTAGCTTCTACTGTGCTAGGGTTCTCAGAGGCCTCGCATTTCAACCTAAAAACATCGAAATAGACGAAAATATACACTGGGCTACTTACAGGTGAATTGACAAAACCGGGATTCCTGTCACCGCGGCCAGTGAGAGTGTTGTAGGTGCTGGATGCTCCGTCTCCAGTAATTGGGTTGAAAACGCTCTGTCTGCTCATGGTTGGTGAACGCACAGGGGATCTAAGGGATTCCCGGGAGACAAAGCCAGTCGATTGGCTACGACTCACGGTGCCGTAGCCCATTCGCTGAGGAGACCCCATTTGTGACCCGCCATAACCTGAGGAAAAAGCAATGGACGAACAGAATAACAGAGTTCAGACTTATTTTTAACTACTAAGAGTAGCTGATTGACGGCTTTTTCCAAAATACACTTTTGGTTGATAGGTAAAGTAATCAAGTGCAGACGTTGACCTACCGTTGGATAGTCCACATCCTTGTGGGTCGATTGTAATCACCTTTAGCGACAGCATTTCACCGGAGTTACGAATTTCGTCGACCACAGCCTGGTGTGGGAGAGTAGTGACCACGTTGTTGTTCACCTGCAAGAGAAAACGTGTTGCCAGTCCACTCAACTATGAAATAAGTAAATCGCATTCACGAAGTATAACAGAGTTTAATGTGATTCCTCTTAAGGATAGAGTTGGAACCCAAAGGCAAAAACTTATGAATTTAGCGTAACTAGCTGCCTATTTTCCTTAACCGGAAATGATATATGAAATGGGTATGTAGTTATCGACCACACATGGATTCACCCCTGGCATTTGAAAAAAATGATTGTTGACCTTCTCTACCTAAAGTCTAAGCACCCAAGAAACAGCTAAGAAATTTAAAGTTCAAAAGAACATTTGAGATTTACTTCATCATGCTTCACTTAAGGATGTTCTTTCGACTGAGCCCGGCATATCGAAAACGTTTTAAAAATTTAAAGACACCTCAAAAGGAAATATGTGATATGAATACACTTTTGAACAAATTACCAGCCAGTATGTATAGGAACTATTCATATGCAGGCGAGCTCCTTATAACAAAGTAGATTGCAAAATTACCAAATTATTCAATCTGCAACCTTTCATTTAGCCCAGAAACTGCTATGTCAGTTTAACACACGTGGAACTCTAGGGGCCCTTACAGAATTTTTTAGTAAATTCACTGAAAATAAAATTGTATGTGAGTAAGCATAGACAGTCTCCCTAAATTTACCAGTAACTAGTTCGCGCGTATAGCCGCTGCCAGTGGGCTAAATACGAGCAACAGCTAGGTTTTATTTCCTTTGCTTCCCAGTCCGTTCACTCGAGTGGCCAAGGTTACGTACATTTTCGACGAGGTCCAACTTTTTGTCCAACAGCCCCTTTACACAGCAACGGTTACTGGCGTCAGACTTAATTTCTAGTGATAGTAGACTTGCGCAAAAATCTAACAGAATCTCGCCTTCTTCGCCATCTGTGCCCGGTGTAATGAACATGTCAAGAAGACCGCAGACAAGAGAGGGTGCAGGTGGCTGGCACGTCAAAAACCCGTCCCTGAGCGTACCACCACACCGACTCGGATCTCACACGTCTGAGTGTGCCATAGAAGCCAAATTAAGAATGAGTCATTGAGCTTGACTCTCAGTCCACCAGTCAGTAATTGCACGACCGCACACTGGGCTGACTGTAAGGCCCGAGTTGAATCGTTAGTCGCCAACCCCTAAGCTATGGTTTTTAACGCCACGTATAGCTTCAAGCACGGCCGAATGCTTATAGTGAGATATATATACACAGAGTACACATCACATAATACGAACAATTAGACATGCTTCAGCGTTAAATCGTCCTAAGGCGGGGCTCGAATCTGGATCTTTATGGTCAAAACACATAGGCGCACCCAACCCTGTGTGCAGATTAAACTTGATAAAACGACGTCCTAACATGAGCTGGAATGACTCTTGTCTATTTAGACATTTGGAATCTGCTAGGTTACACGATTTCGTATAAGGAGACACTTTATTTTGGAACTGTCTTGAATTCCTGATTTTTTTATTAACCTAGTCTCTCTTTCAGGCAGTATTCAGTGACTACTCTTGATTATTTATAAATTTTCGAGTGATCTACTCCCTTTGGGTTTGTCATGTACAGGCAAATTCGTTAATTGGCATCATCGGTCTAAAGAGGATATTTTCAAAAAACTAGCACAATTTTTAGTTCTGCGTCAAAAATTTCGAAGGTTATCTACCTTTGAATGAGGCATGCATATCCTGGACCTGTAAGCAAGTTGAATTATTCTAAAACCATATGTTTATTTATCGCAAGCGGATGTAATTATGACCACCTATCGCAATCGAATTAAGTACATGATTACTTTTTACCTAATATGCCCCGCATCTACACGGGTCATTCTGCAAAAGCATAAATAAACAAAACAAATTGTTGACGCAATGCGAAAATATTGTCTGCCAGAGTTAGCGCATCTTCCGAAAAGCAATTAGAGTCGGAGCACGGGCTTGTGCATTAGAGTTCACCAATGACTGATTCCTTCCTCTGGAGGCTAGTAACTGCCGGATTGTGTTTAGATAATTGCGCAGTTTACCTTTCCCGCGTGACAACAGGCCAAATTTTCCACCGAATTTCTCCAACTCTCGTAGTATTGAGTGGTGTTTAATGGAACAAGCGATGTCGGTAATATTTTATTGTTAGTTATTTATTGTTGTAAATGTTCCAGGCCTTTCTGGGCCTACGAATTACGCTGATGTTAGCCGAAGAGATGCAGACCCGTATCACAAGTGGGAGAATGTTTCCCTTTAAAGTGCTTGACGTGTAACCCTGCTGAGTTCTCTGGGTGATAATTCCATACAACAGTCAAACTCCCGACAGACTTCAAATGCTGTTTTAAATGCAGATCGGCAGTCAAGAAAATACTAATATTTTGTACCTGTTATTATTTTTTTCATTAGTTCTCCCTTATTATACACCCTCTTCCCTAAAGCTCCGTTATAGTAAACCTCAGTTCCCTCGCTGAGTTCCATTCAACAGTCAAACTCCCGACAAACTTCAAATGCTGTTTTTAAATGCAGATCGGCAGTCAAGAAAAAAATACTAATATTTTTGTACTTGCTATTATTTTTCATTAGTTCTCCCTTATTATACACCCCTCTTCCTAAAGCTCCGTTACAGTGAACCTCAGTTGAGTGGTTTGTAATATAGCCATTGCCTGAGGTTCACGTTGAATGTTAAAATTAATTAATGTAAATAAATATTAACTGGTAAACAATGCTGTGCTTTTTAAAGAACGGTCTTCACTTTACTGCTGTAAGACTCTGGAGGAAGCAGAGTTGGTTGAGTTTGCGCAGAAGGAATTTTCTTGTGAAATTCATGAGACTTAATATAATAGACAATCTACCGCATATGCCCCCGGACCCCTAATACAGGTGGCCTTACGTTAAATTTCAGAAATGGCAAATATTACGTGGAGAAGATATAGATGCGATCGTTGGGATAACAACTTTGTTCGCCTGACGTTTCCGTTACCGACTCTTGGCGTTGGAATCCAAAACGTCAGGTGAATAAGGTTCTTGTCTCAATTTTTGCGTTCTTAATTACTTCCTGGGACTCGCATTTTCGCACCAAACTCTAACCCAAACCATAACCAAAGGTTAAGTTCTCCGGCATATAAGTGCGGGCACATAAACGATTCCCATCACACCCTGCTCAGACACCCCGTCTGACAGTGGATTATGGTTGGCTGAAACCGGAAAAAAAGGGTACTGTATATCGCTGCTCCCCTTGAAGTTGCTGGTACCGTATCTTACCAGCTGCATAAGCTTGAAAAAATAATAATTTGACTCACTCCGACAAGTCCAGGCCATCCAAGCAGATCAATTTTTGGATATCTAAGAACACCCACCGAAGGGGAAAATTATAAACCTCGGTTTATAAAGCTGGTTTCGAGGACCAGCAAATAGAGTTATTGAGTGCTAAACGATGAGCAGCGGCGTGCTATTTTCCCACACGGCCGCAGGTAGTTCACAACAGCGCAGGATTATCAACCTGCAGAATACAGCCTAATGCTCAAACTGCGTTCCACACTAGCAGGGACTTAATGTTTCCCAGGTTACGACAGGCCTCCCGAATGAGCCCCGACTCATATGAAGGACACTAATGAAAAATTCTGCCCGCCGTGGGGCTATGGAAACCTGATCAGTACGCATTAGAAATATGCAGTAAATTTGCTACCTCATGAAATGGCAATCAAAAGGCTGAGAGTTGATTCCTTTTTGACGAGATTACTTCACTTAGATAATAATATTAGGTACCGTGCAGCCTAAACCCAAGATATTTTGGTCACCTCGATGCCAGCTTTTGAAAGAACTCCTTTCTGAGTTCCTGCAAACTTGCACTCTGTAAAAATAACTACTTAAATAGTATGCATTTTTTTCTAATCACTTTTTAGATGCCCTTATAAATTCAAAGATGAGACAGTGCACGAAAATATTGTTTTTTGTATTCATTTCTTAACAAATTGCGTATTATTTAAGTAAAATGCCTAAAGAAAGTGTATATTGCTATTTATGTCTACAGTTAAGAGATATTTTTAGAACCATTAAAATGGCCGTTTCTAAATTATCGTATTGTTTCCATTTAGTCGTGCTGCTTGTAAAGTACCCATCGCAAAATTATTTTGAGCAGCCTAGATAAATATGTGATTTTGTCTTCGAAGAAAAGTTTGCAGCATGTTGTTTGGAAACCCTGAATTCAAACGTAACGGCCGATCGGGCTTAAACGTATTGGGAAGTCGGAAGGCATAATTTGAGAGGAAAGGAGCATCAGAAAGAATCTTATTGTGCCTGCTTTCTATGAAATACATTTGCATTTTTAGGGGCATTGAAAATCAATGAGAGTACAATGCATAATACCTAAGCAGTTATTGTTTTACGGAGTGTAGTTCTCGTTCATAAGCCGGCATTGTAAAGTGACAAAAATATTTTTAGCTTGTGCTAACCGACAATAATTAGCATGCCAACCTTGCATAGTTAATCCTTCCGAAACGAATTGTGGTTAACGCTTAGGGAGCCAGCACATATACTGTATATAGAGAGGACGAAGCCCAGACATAATTATCAGTCCACCGATTGGCCCGAGGATTAGTGCTTGCAGTTGGGACAGGACTGCAACTACTTTCAAGCAGATACAACGAAAAGGAGCAAACAGTAGGCAGATAAAAACGTAGGAAGTACACGCACCTCAAGGATAAAGTCTCCAGGCCTCAAATTTGCCCGATAGGCAACATTGTTTTCCTCCACATGTCCCAGATAGTGCAGTGACGGTATTTCAATGGTCGGGCAGAAGACACCTCCAGTGACTATCGAGTAAAACAATGAAAAATAAATTACTGGTTTTGCAAAGAGACTCAGTAGTGGATGGAATCCTGCTCTTAATACCAAAGACGTGCAGGGACAGGTAATCAGTAAAAAAGTCGTAAAAGAAGACGGTAATTAATGTTCTCTTTGCAAGAATCTGCATGGTCCGTTGATGTGTTTTATCATCTTCTGTACAGAAACACTGGTAGATTACTCTACTCTCCTCCCCCTCCTGCTGAAGATTTCAAGCAGTTTGCTTTCGCCCTAGTCATTTTCCTTTTACTCGTCATAGTTTTCGATAGAAGCACATAAACGGGTTTCAGAAAGCAGTTAAGAAGAAGGAGATAGAATGGCCAGAAAATGAAGTTTACTCTCCTGGCATTCCGGATTCTGACTCAAACCCATCCTCTGTGACAGTCACAGGTGATGATGGGTTCGAATGGGAATCCAACCTTTGATCATATCTTCTTTCTTTGAACCGCCCTAGTTGTGTTACCTTAGACTTTGTACATGCAGTGAACTTCGCGAATCCACTTCCGTCCATTCAGAAGACAGAACTGGAGCCCTGAATTCATAGCCTTGAACCCGCAAAGTTAGTCGCCTGAATCGCATCTGCCAGTAAAAGAGATATAACTGAAGATGCAAGGGTGTTCGTACCACTGGTAATTAAACATACAGGGACTAGCACAACGGCCGTGGTTATATCACGGTATTAACGGATAATGGATTGATCTATGCAGGTCTGTGTATGAGGAGGGGAGACCTGGTGACTGACCTGCCGGTTCGTCGTTCAAGTGCTAAGTGGACTCGAAAAATACTTGCCATATTCCAGCAATGTGACACTTTTCAATGACTTTTGTTAAAGGTTACAGAGCCCCGCAAACTTCCTTTTCGATAGCTTGTACCGAAAAATATTTTTCATTTAAATGCAGACACGGGGAAGAATTTAATCGTATACAGAATGGTTATTAGAAAATAAAATTTCTTGTAGTCCATAAAAATACGCACATTCATTTTCAGACCTGCGTTTCGAAACTATTAATCTGAAAATACAATTTTCTACGCGAGGGTCACTAAAAGCACGTTTTTCTAGTTGTTGGTTAAACATAAACGGGCATCTTTGACTGTACGGATGAGGACGAATGTCCGTATTTCAGGGAAAAAAAAAAACTGATGGAGCATCGGAACAACTTTAATACTTGTCTGAGCTATTTAACCCGTGCACAATCCGTCGTCAGAGATAAAACCAGCAATATATAGAGGGTGTCAATAAACGATTAGTGTCAAGTGTGGAGGTGGTTGTGTAGGGCTCTGTATACCGGTGCAAAGTCGAGATGTCGATTGACTGAGTTCGCACTCCAAGACCCAGGTCTCGGCCTGGCTAACCTCCGTTGTGGGCAATAATCTTTGTGGCTGTTAAATTAAAACTCGTGACCCATTTCGAAGGTGTGGCAGAAACCTGTGATAATTCGTCATAAGCTGATCGTTTATGCATGATCCGAGCCTGCTTTTAAGTCAGACGGTTTTAGATAAGGGTTAAAAATACACTAAACCCTGACTGTTCCCTCGGACGTAATCGATCTTCGAGTTTCATGAACTTACTGCGCATGGTAACCTTGTGCCGACCAGCCATTTCAACACCCAGTCCCTCAGCAATGCACTTGATCGCTTCTGAAGGGTTCTTTATGTATGGCAGAGTATGCTATATCAACGTTGGTGTTTGTGGTGGTTTTCTGCTGTGGCGGATGTGTAGGCATCGACTTATAAAAAGTCTTCAAATAACCCTTCCGCATAGCTTGGTCTTGGGGATATCAGGCCTCGCGTTTTTTCCTCCGGCTTCTACTAAAAAAGGCTTTGGTCAGGAGTTCCTAGTTCGGGAAACTTCTATTGAACGTATTTGTAGAAAAAATTGTTTCAACTTGTCTCCAAATTGCCCATGGATGATTTGCATGAAAATATTCATTGGTTTCTGCTCACAATCATGTTGGATTAACCGATATGCTGAACATCACTTTTTGCATCGACAGGAGAGTATGCCTTATCTTAGGGCGAAATGCATCGCATCTGCTTAACTTCGAATGAATTCAAAACCTACTACGAGGAAACAGAATGCCCTCCTCCAGTGCTCAGCGGCCAAGAAGTTAGAACATCTTTTGTAGCGTTTAATTTTCTGCCTAAATAATAGCGTGGAGCCACACCGGACGCACGTTTCAAGCAAGTACTTACCTCGTTTGCTCTGAACAACGAAGCCGTAACCACGATTGCCCTTTTGTAATACGATAACCCTCGGTAGACTGTTCCAGTCCATGTCTCTGAGAAGCAAAGGGGTGCAAGTTTTAACACCAGAAGAGAATTGCAAATTAAACGCGAGATAAAAGATTTTAAACCAAAAATTTGGATTCTATGCGTTTTCATGCCAAACATTATGATGTTCAAATGACGGAGTAAATAACGGAATTCTTTGTGAATTGGAGGGGAAAGGTTATAACAGTAAACTGGCTATGCACGTATACTGAATTTACACGAAACCCTCGAAACGTTCTTTTAAATAGCAAGCTAATTACGCAAGAATTTAAGACAATATAGTTTCAGCGTTAACTAGAGCTCCTGGGGAGGGCGCAATCAGTTAACGGAATTGTAAAAATAAACTGCCCAATGGAGTAATAAAATCATATATTAAGCTTTCTACGAAAGCTGTCTCGCAAAGGCCCGAAGTAAGTACTTTCCGATTCAAAAACCTATATGATTAATGGTTCAACGATAACGTGAAAATACCACGTATGTATGCCTAAATAAATGTTGCAATTGAATACGATCAGTTCGAGGTGACGTCGTCCTGGAGCCGCCAACTGAATGCATAAGAAAATGGAAAAGTATATGGATAAAAACTCGTTAGAATATTAATTAAATAACCTAGGTCTTCGCCGTGCTTTGTGCGGAATATTAGACGAATGACCTCCCTGATAACCATGGAGTTGGAATTTTTAAGGGGCACACTCTTTTAGTTTCTTGTATGCTTTGCCGAAATTAAATCCAACGCAACTCTAAGTTAACTAAATAGCGATAGGTTGGCTTTGCATTTCCAATATGCAGTCAGTAATTTCAATCCATCTGCTATGGTGTAAGGGAGCCTTAACGTCAGGGAAAAATAAATTCAGCCCTGCATAGAAAACTAGGTAAGGTTATCGAAATTTCAACAAACTGAACATTTTCCAATGACAAGAGTGTGTTAACATAAAGCTAAAGCATCACTTAACACAAAATCCAACCCAGAAACGTGAAGCACTCTGTAAGCAAAGGCCAGTTGGTCCCGAACCTACATTTTAAATGCCTGTCCCCTTTAGATGAAATAAAATAAATTTTTGAAACTTACTTTATACGGTGCTTCAGTCATATCATGTCCACTGCTGCTCATCAATCTTGTCACATAAATCCTACTACGTTAAAGGATCGAGTACATATAAACTTCAAAGAGGAATATAAATTTCCTTACATTAAATACCCAGATGCCAAATTGTCCACAGGCTACTTATAAACACCTGCCATGTGTTTTCAAAAGCATAGAACTTGCGACAGGAATCCTTATTACTTTCGCTATAATTTAAACTAGTCAATTCATATTTTGTGCGTTTTGCAGTACTTCCGTTTAATACTAATATAAGCAGGTGCTACAAGGTTTGTCACGCGAAGTAATTGCACCGCCAAGTCTAGCATTCAGACAAAAGTAGAGTTGTCACACCGGAAGGGAGTAACCGCAGTGCAAAACATGTTTGGGCAGAGAACCAATGCGAGAAATGAAGAGGCCGAAGTGCAAACTTCGGAAGTGCAGAAGCCCTGGAACAGGAATCGCAGTAGCCCACACGAATTCTAAGTGCAGAACACACTTTAGAGTTGCTCTGTTTTTGCAAAAATAGTCTATCAGGTGATATACACATTGGCAGGTGAGAACGATTGCTGAGGTTTTGTACTCCCCAATAGGAATGATATTTATATTAGACATTTCAGTAGCCTCACCAGTTACAGTTTTCGACTTTGCAACAAAAACTTTTCGTTCACTTATACAGTAGCCTGTAAGCGCTGCCAAATAGAGGGACGGTGTGCGGGTTTCGATTTCTGACGGATGCGTACTGCGAAATCAGGAATTTAAGACATCCGCATGGGGTTCCCGGCATGTACGCAACCGGGCTTGAGACTTTCGTGTAGATAGTGTCGTTAAAAGTTAAACCACTGAAGGCATATCGCCTCTGGGAATATTCCCAAATCACCGGTTTTACAGACAGAATACTGCGCTCGCTCCCCTACGAGCATGTGGCCTCTGCAGCAGAGGGGAATAGGCGGGGCCTTGCTCCCTCGATTCTGACATGTGGCCCCCCGATTATTGCAGAGACAATATCAGCGTAGCATGTGTTGATGTCAGTGAGGAAAGAAGTGTATTACATGTAAATATATAAAAAAATCATGTGTTAAATTGTTTTTTAAGCTTAGAAAAATGGCCCCGTCTGTGGATGGGTTTAGAAGGAGCCGAACTCCGGCGAATGTGGAATTCATGGTCAGGTTTATCGCAAGGCCTCTAGAAGGTGTCAGCGCGTGTATTTTACCGATTAATTAAAGTAAGTAAACCGAAATATGAAACATATTCTGGATAAAATTTTGTTTTAGGCCTCCCTGGTTGGGACTAGGATGAACAGATTAAAGGTGCTTCTTTGTTTACCTATGTCATTTGGAGGACACATATCTGCCAAGTGTGTTGCGTTCATATCGGTATATCCATTAGGATCCTATTGAGCCCCACAGCAGTTCGAAAGTCTTTTCCAAGATCCGTGTGATCCATAGTAGGGTGGGCGCAGGGAAGGTGACTCGCGAGTGAATATTGGTAGTGGACTTGCGCACCATCTACCACAATCTACTCCTTCTCTCCTGACTGCGTCCAGTGTCATGACAGAGTCACGAAGGTCAGAGCCGAGAGAGGACGGTGGCTGCTAGCGCGGCGAGAACTCGCAACAAGGTGTCTCACCACACGCTCCCCCCTTTGTGGCATTTGCATCACTAACACCGTCTGCTGCGCCCTGATGTTATCCCGTGTAGGTCCAGCACACAGACCGCGTGACCCATTTAGGGGACCATATGATTAACCTACTAACAACAAAGACCGGTTAAATAGTCAGTTCTTATTGGTTTGTCTTCCATCTGCGTACTGGTGTGAGAAGATTGGCTCCAAGGTTAAGTCGTTTACGCTAAAGGTCAGGAGGCCTTCTGGGGACGCCTAAACAAGACACGGAAATAGGAACGGCCTACCATATGCGTAGCTATGCGCCAACTTCCGGGGATTTTACGTTTAGGATTAAGGTGAGGGTTAGGGTTAGGTTTAATTTTGGCGTCAAGGTCAGAGTTGGGTTTAGGGTTAGGAGTAGGCTAGGGGTTAAGGTTTGGATTCGTGTTAACTGTAGGGCAAGGCTAGGGCCAACACAAAGGCTACATTAATTTTTATGTTAGAGTGAGTATAAGCATTAAGACATAGGAATGGCTACCCTTCCTGTAATTTATCGCACGGCCACCTATTTTAAGTGTACAGAACGGTTGGTATTCCCGTATCCTGTTTAGGCGACCAAACATGGCATCCTTGCCAATTTAAACAGATGGATAATCTATTGAAGGCAATTTACAACCCAAAGCTGCATTCACTGTGCAATATGCCATGTACTATTTCAGACGGTGGGCTGAGTATTATGTGTGCTTCGTTGAATCCAAGCAGCTGGCCCAAGGAGTCAGAGTCAGAGCAAATTTGGATTTTACAGAGCCTCAGAACATAAGGTTGCGCAGTTCCTTTCAAATTAACGGTCTTCCGCATTATGTTTCAATTAGAAGGCAACCTATGGCAAATTCTCATCGAAGTATTTATTTTGTGTTTGGTTTATCACGAGGCCTTTTAAGAATAAAAACCAAATTTATATGCCAAAAACCGTAGATAAATTAATAATACTAAGTTGTATTTAATGCCGGTTTACAGGCATTATCAGACGAAATAGGCAGTGATCGTGCGTCCTTTTATGTTTCATGTAGAATGCGGTGTTTGGAAGTTCTCAGAATACAAACCACCTCTATAACTGCCCATCCATTAATATCGATCGTTCATCGTGCAGACACAAACTCAATTTAATCTGACGAAGTTCAGAATCGGCTGGGACGGACATGCGCTTTTAATTGCTCAATAAATACATGTGCAGGACAGCATAGATCCCCACTCGGCTATAGAGAGGGAGGGTAGTAGGTAAGCCGAGGTGGTAGAAGGTTGGGTGGGGTGTGAGGTTATCAGGTCGGGCATGATGAGTCTGTGCGTTCGGGTAGGTCATGCTGGGGGTTGCCTGCCGACCAGGGTGATGGCAGGTCAAAGTTGCCATAAATTTGTGCTGCCTGCATCCAAAGGCGCAAAGTAAACGACACTTGGGCACCCACTAGCGCCGGCGAGTGCGCGCTCCTGTGCCTGCCGCATAAGTCCGCGTGTGTGTGTGTGTGTGTGTGTATGCGCGCGCGCAAGGCACACCTACGAGTACGTGTAGGTAGAATAAAGTAAAATCGTCAGCAGGACTTCTGCTGCCCTGGGGACAGCCTCGTTTTAACCGCCATAAGCACCACAGCGACACCGCAACAGAATTCCTTAGCCTACGCCAGCACTATAGGTGAGGCGCCAAGTACAGGTCCACAGTGGGGACAAGAGGAGAGCCTCTTCGGAAGCACTTTGAACTTGGGAGATACAGGTTTTGTACCTGATGACCATGCACATGGCGGCGATTATTAGAGAATGGAGCAGAAAAGGAGGAAGAAGAGAGGTAAAAACAAAATAGAAGAGTATACAACGGGGCTAGGTTCCGGAGGCGCATGCGAGAGTGGAAAAGCGAAGAGCAAATTAAAAAATCGGCATTACCTCCCTGAGAGGGAGTTAATGTCCACGCATTTCAGCCGATGACGGATACTACTGACCAGATGGAAGTGGTGCGTTTCTTCACATAGGATCCATTTGCATCTTTCGACTGATGGTAAGGCTAAACATCCTGGGGATGCCTTTAATGGCCGCCTTAAACAGGACATGGGAAAAGGAACGGCCCCACTCGGTTAAAATGGGTTTCCTTACGGCAAAGTTCAGGAAATGTTAAAAATATCCGTATCTTAACGCTAACGAAACTGTAATCATCTAAGTAAGCCTAGCCCTACCCTAAGCCTTAACCCTAAGTTAACATGATAAAAACCTTAACCGTTAGCCTAATCATAACCCTAAACCCAACTCTGACATTAAGATCAAACTTTAATCACGCCCTAAAATTAGCCATAACCTTAACCTTAATTCTAACCATAAGTTTCCTCGGAAATTGATGCAAAGTCACAGGTATTGTGGACGATTCCTGTTCCCGTAAGCTGTTTAGGCGGCCATGCATTCTGTTCCCAACAAAAATTAATCCAACTAAAGGTGGAAGCAAAACCAGCCGAATAGAAACTCATAATGATTAGGGTCCTCCTTCTCCGTGAATGAATTATGGAGGACAGTCTGGGGGGTCTAGCGCATTCGAGAGGGAAAACATGCTACAGTGAGTGAGCATTGCAGCAGAATTATGACCACTTTTGTTCTGTTTACGTATCAGTGCCCCCAAAACGGGTCATGTGGTAGATGCGCTGGACGAACATGAGGTGTGGGTTTAGATCAGTGCCTGGTAGGCGTTATTTGGGATGCGCTTCCATAACAAATGCCGCACATCGCAGAGAGGGGTGAGGTCGTGGCACGCGTGGGTCCCAGCCACAAGCATCCTATCCAGCCTCCGCTCTTCTTGACTCTATCATGACCCTGGGCAGAGATGGGTGAGGGTAAAGAGCGTGCGGTAGATGCAGTGCAAGTCTACAATCATTCAAAACCAATTTACGCGCAAGTCACCATCTCTGCATCCCCAGGCTGTAGAACACATGGTAGAGGCAGTCGAACTGTGGTTTGCGTACCAACAAGACTGGTGGAATGGCCAGAGCTGGAGAGGATATGGTCTTAAGTAGCGACTAGGGGGTCGGTCGTATCTGGGTAAGTTGGGTTAAATTGTATGTGTGCGAGATGTGAAAAATGGGTCGGGGTTACACAATTAATCCATATCCCATACTCTCCCGCCACTGAACCAATCTGCTTCGTTATACCTTGATGATTACTGAAGAAAGAAGGTCGGAGATGTCATTCGTGGATTTTCCGTCCAACTTGATGAGGTGCATTATTGTGGTTAGCCTGTTTAGTACGACAAGTCATCGTTTATCCACCATAATTCGTGCAAATTAAACATCGTCTTCGTATATCTTTGTGCCACCTTCTGCCTAACCCTTGCTCGCTTCATCATACTGATTCAGCCTTACGTGGGATTAGAAAAGTAGTGTATCTGATACGAAGTTTTATCCCTTTTTCTGCTATTTACCCATTGAGCTGGTCACTTGTTGAGTCTTACATTCTTTCTTTACCCTCGTAGTCCTCAATTCCTCAGTGCTGGTTCGTTAAAAAATAGCTAAAGACCTAAGTAAATGAGAAGATCCGCCTTACTCTCGCTTCCTTTTCTTACGGGCGGTCTGGAAATTTCCGTGGAATGGTAACGAGGTTTGGCACAGCCCCTGGCGTGGCATGAGAGGCTTCGTCTGCACAAGCACACAAGACATAGGACAAGGACTGAGACAGAACTCCCACAGTCCTGCCAGTGCATGCTATGGGCCAGTTCTGGCCGCCTTTGTGGAAAGAAGCTATCAAAAATGAACTACTAATTATGCCCAGGGGGGTGGAATCGTATAACAATGGCTAAGAATTCTAACAAAGGCAATCATGTACCAACATATCGGTCAGGTTAGTGTGCCCGAGCAGACTCTTTGCTTGGCGTTTCACGAATGGGACCTATTACGAGCGATCAGTTGCCTGCGGAAGCTTGCTTTGAAATTCAAGACTTTCAAACCAGGGGACACATTGAAAGCAACAAAAATGCACGTTTTGTCGTATAAACTGCCCAAATACATAATCTTTCTTCAGCTGAGCTGAAAGCCGAGGTTATATGAGAAGCCCAGGATACCGCTGAAAAACTATTGACTGCAAAGTAACCGGTAGACTTTGAAGGTTACTATACTGCCGAGATTGGTTACTGGCTTACGTGTAGGAAAAATAATCAGCAAGATCCAAAAATTGACGGTCGGTTAGTTTTTGTGAATGGGGTCGCAAAAATCGAGTTTATTACCTCAGGGTCTATTACTTAGCCCCTGCATCGACCATACACAGTAACTAAAGACTATGAAAGTGGTACTTTCTTGCTCCGTACGCATAAGTATATAGGCCCTATAACAACCTTGGTTAAGTTGAGCACTAACTATGCAGTTGATCTTACTTCCACGGACATTGTGAGAAGGTGCATCCTCAAGACTAACTCGGTCCTGCGGCTCAGGAGAGACGGACAACAATCGGGGAATTTAAGGACATTCCCTTTGCGTGTCCACTGGATCGTTCAGGTTAGAATCCTTCACTTGATGATACATTCCTTCTGACAACTAAATTACATATCTCATTAAACTTTAACTACAATCCTGAATTATGCTGAAACGGGGTTGTTATACTGAATATCATGCGGCTTTTTAATGAGTGTCCTTCCGGCAGTTTGCAGAAGCGTATTCGCTAAAAATGTGTCCATAATTATTCGGAATTTTTTCTAGTGATTTTTTTTTATAAATCCATTGCATTTAACAGAAAGAATACACAACATACCTTGTTCGGTACGCGTTCTTGAGTGAATTACACAATTTTCACCTTTTTATAATAGGAAACAACAGCTTTCAGGATGTAATTTTGAGATTTTTAAAGGGCATAAATTGTTCATTTACATAACATCCTATCTGCCCGTTCATTAATGCTACTTTTGAAGTATTCAAAGTGATCCATAATCACAGTAAAGTTTTTTATCACTAAATGGCATCTTTTCAAGGACTCAGAGGAATGCATGATTTTTCTTAGATGGACGGTACACAACTTGTATGCTTGAAATGCTTAAAGCATGGATAACGAAAAATCCGGTGCAAAATCGTTTGAGAATTACAAACCCCTCTTAAACCTGAAGACCCGTTTCCTTGAGTACTGAGGTTTATGGGTTTCCTTGGGTGCATTCCCAAGGAAGCTGTCAGTGAATCCTTTCACCAGGACGACATTTTCCGTCCAAGCTTATCCACTATTTGTACGAAGGGATGGTCGAATCGAATTCTGTGACCACAAATAATTCAACAGAAAATATTTACGACCGTTCGATTGATTTGCACTAGCTGAAAACCCAGACACATGTTTCGCCGATTGCCTGCCACTGTATGGCACAGCTGCGAGAGGCTCGGTTCATCAGTGGGTCCTCCAGCCTTTTCTGTGTGCTTTCTGGTAAATACTTCATTTTTGAAATTTCAGCTCTTTTTCTCAGAAATTAATTCGGAACTTGGAGCAGGTCAGTTTATTTAAGGGCCTGTAGGCACACACCGAAATTTGAGCCAAAGTCTAGCAGCCACTGGGCTTTTAGCTAGTGTCTGTGTTGCCAGTATGGGAATAATTTCATAAAGTTATACTACCGATTGCCACTTGGCAGCTTGTGAATATTTCACAGTTATCCCACAGTGACTGATGGATTTCGGCCCAAATATTTATAATCAAATTTCGGTCTGAGTCTATACATCCCTGAATATACTGACCGGTTCCAGGTTACAAATTAATTTCTGAGGAAAATATAAACCTGAATTCACACTCCATTTCAAGCGGGCGAACCTATTCGGTTTCCAAGAAAAAAAAAGTTTTTAGGTCGTGAACATTAGTGCTCGTGATGGAATAAACAGGGGAAATTTAGGGGTTTCTCAGGTCAAACCACGGTCTTTATAGTGTTGTAATTATAAGAGCAGACCCTTGGCAGGCTATAATGCTCACTGTAGGATTAGTATGACACCCTCCTCAAAATGGAAGGAATATATATATATATATATATATATGACCGTATGAAAACCAGGCAGGCAACCTAAACTGCATTAACCCCACCTATCTTTGGAGAGAAGTCACCGACACTGGGTCCCTGTAAAGAATGGAAGTGCTCTGAGCCAAGGTTATGCTGAGAGAAGTAATAATGCGATGAACTTATGCGGACAACCGAAGCGTGCTTTGAGAAAGCGACTTTTCTGTGAAGACGTTACTCCACGGCTGTGATGATATAAGAACAGCCAGAAATCCTCTTCCAGGATTCTCTTTATCAACAAAAACCTATTGAACTCTGGCAAAGAAGTCATAGGTTCGGTCTACTGCCGTGAAGACCGAAACAGTTATCTTCGAAACTGAGACATTGGGGGATGTCAAAGCGAATCGACAGGAGCGCTAGACGTGAATGAAGAGGGACCAATGTCGCAAAAAAGGCAACGTCTGACCCCATGCTCTCGTGGTCAACTGACATTCAGGGGGACGGCGAGCATTTATGCGCAAGACCGTGACCGTATACAGTAAATTACAAAGTCCTTTCGCACTGTTTTTTTATCCTTACCTAGGGGTTGCCGGTGTGTGTACAGCACACAAGTAATTCTTTTACCTCATACCAAAACGAAACTGAAGAACAATTAATGCAGTCTCTATGTGGTCAAAAACTTCATCCTTTTTTTCCAACGGAAGCAATCTTCATACTTGTCTTTGTATAATGTGGTCACTCGTTTTGTTTGTGTTAACTAGCATTTTCATCATGCATACTCGATTTAAATTTTAGCAAGCTCATCATCCTACTTTCCTTTATTGTTTGTGAGTCTTCCTTAGGTTCACTTTGTTTGCAGAATACGTAAAACCAAAACTCTTTTAACTACATCTTTGTAGTTTAATTAATTCTGTGAATAACGTTAGATTTAATTAATGTCCTTATTTTTACGTATAAAAAGAAAACACTCACAGGATGCTGCCTCGTGATTCGTGCTGGCCAGAGAGCCTGCAGCTGGGAAACCGTGCTGAATTGTTGTCACCATTGCCATTAAATCGACCTGAAAACAAACATTTCTGAGTTTAGTTAGACACTAAATTGAAAAAGCTTGATGCATATTTTTCTTAAATGATGAGCAGATTGAAATTGGATAGCATTAGCAGTAATGAAGAATCAAGGCACTAATGAAGGCAAATGTAACGATGTCCCATCACTTGGTACCCTAAAGGGACAAAGTGGACTTATTACCTTCTGAAGTATAAGCAGATTATTTTTCTTTGTAGTGACGGATTAGTACTTATTTCCAGAGTAAGGGTTATTGAGAAACGTCCAGGTTGACTTAAGATCTATATTTCTGTAAATCCGAAATTACCGTTTTTACATTTTGTCCCTTACAACATAAGAGATGGAATCCCTCAAGGGTTGCCTAGTAATGTATCTAAGGTTGTTCCTGTAATTGTACATACATAGGTATACAATTTTGGCGACCTCACACAGGCAAACTAAACCTGAATGGATGACCAGGACCAAAACTGTGCTGGCCTTTATTACTGCCTTGTATGGCCAAAAACAAGAAAATCCCGTAAAGTAATTCGCTTGCGTCTAACCATGCGTCAATCCAGTATATTCAGAGGTAAGAGTTTTCACAAAATTCGTGGCTGAGGAACTTTCACCGAGGAAATGCAATTACTTGATGCCACGTTACCAAGATATAAGGGCGGGGTCTTTACATCTGAGACGACGAAGTGTAAAGTCTGTAATAAATTTTTCGTCTTTGATCTTTACTAAAAATGAGAGAATATTTTTTCGGTGTTCCCAGGCAATATAAGGTGAGTTGACGAGGTCGACCCTTAGGAAGATATTGAACTGAACATTTAAACATTATGTGGGTAAGCCTTTTCAGCAAAAATATTTTAGTATTGTTAATCCACACCCGAAAATGAAGCAAAAGAAAATGAAAGGGGATATAATTGGTTGCGCATCCCAGCGAAAATATTCTTGCTCTTATTTTACAATGCCGGGAAACAAGACGTCTACCACGACGCCTATACAGTCCGAGTTGCGTAACTTTGCCTGAATGTATCTCATGAATATTTAGGACAGCATTAGGACAGCGGGCTACCATCGAGAAACCTTCCGAAGTCAAGAAATGTTTTAGGTAGATGCTAAAAACGCAAATGTTTTTCAAAATTCAAAGAAAACGCAGGTTCTTGAGATCTTGCTTTTTAGTTTCCTTTAGCGACCTCTGCCTCAATCTTTCCAATAATTAAAATAGGCTTTCGATGAATCTTTGCGCACGCAAGTCTTCTAGTTTCTTACTCTTTATTGCATCTAAGTTAGGGACGAGGATCCCAAGTAATACTTGGCGTATTCTTGCAAGGTCATTCAAGGTATGTGTTGTTCGTGCTTTTTGAAACCTACAAGGAAACGTTTAGTTTACATTTTAGCATTTTTCAAACGGGCGAGTGAAATGGGTGAAATGCATAAGTACATAGGCAACCATTAAATGGAAACGGCCACACAAAGCATGGTGCTCCATGCACGTGTGCACTGTAGAGACAAAATCGCTCGAAAAACTACCTCATAGATCGGAAATGCAATGTCTGGCTTTATCAGAAACAAGAAGGCGTAATAATATGTTATCATCATAAACCCCGTTGAGCAGACGTCTGCATATGAGAGCATTCATACCTGCATACACAGCTGAGGAGCCAAGTCAAAAAAACCAAAAAGGAGGATAGAGCATTACCGAACTATTGTCTATTCCGTTGTGTTACTGAACCGACTCTATAAAGTCACAGAGACGAACTTATACCGGTCAGCTCAGAATATGGAAGTTTTCTTTTTGGGCGCTGCTTTACCATTGAAATTCCGTGGGTGGCAACGCGCTGATGCTTAATCAGTAGGTGTACCCGACAAAAATGAGCATTTGAAATGACTCATTTGACATCTTCAGTCCGCCATACCTAAAAAAAAACTGCTGGAAATGGTAATTGATTAGTAATTGTTAAGTTACTAGTCGATTACTGTTACCGTAGAGCATCTACCCATTTCTATCCTATATCAGGCTGCTTGGTTGCAAATGTGTTCTGCTATTGCCCATGTATTATGCCACCATCTGCCCTTTCAATACTCACTTCTTGGATCGGGCCAACCGTACATGCAACGACTAGCACGCATTTAATCATTAATCATTGACATCATTAATCATTTATTATAAATTGGACATGCAAATATCCCATTTATAATTCCCCATGAAGTTATGTCGAGTATATTAGTTAACCCTGAACATAAGCAGACATTGTAGATAACTTTATGTGCTGGCTAGCGCTTTACGTGTCTGGTTGGTGGTGCAAACATTGACCACCTCTGTCAGTCACACCTCCGTTTATCAGATCACGAGTAATTATAGTAACTAGGCCGGAATGTGCTGTTCTATCCTCTCTTGTCATTGTCGTTATTTATTCTGTATAATAATTTCACATTTGAAAGCGTTTGTAAGGGCAATTAACTTTGGATACAGACGAATATCTTCAGATAAATGGTCTAACCTCCGTTCTGCTAATCGGTGTTTGAGTACTAGTGTAAAGCTAGCTTTTCCAGTTTGACCACAATTAACTGCATCACAAACATCAGACGAAAATTTGTAGAAGAGTTCTCTCATATCCTAATACTCAACTCTATCCTTAGCGCATAGAAGCTGATTATGTAATTATGTCGGCAGTTTCTGAGCAAACTGCATACATTGTAAAAGTGAAGAGAATACAAACAAAGACAAGGGTGACATGGATGACCATTTCTGGCTTACTGGATGCCGTCAGTCAGTCTTACCCAACGCCAACTTCGGGACACTGGCGGTTTGAGCTCGGAGTTTTTGGTTATTACACGTTAGTAAATTGGAATCCATTGCAATTGAGCCACGTTGTGTGCTTCCGACAAGGATTAAAAAACCAGAATGGCCATTTTTAGCCAGCTCACGGGCGCTGCTAAAGATTCGTCACATCAAATTCCGATGGATTATCCCATTCTATCTGACTACGTCTACAAGGGGCGGGTACACGTCTGCTTGCGTTTTCGGAGTAATCGATTTTCAGATTTTGCGCCATGAATCAGGAGCAAATCGCCTAACAAAAATAATGGAGTTAAATAAAAAAGACGAGGAAGAGTGAGGAACTTGTCATTTCTGACCAGGACAGAAGGATGAAAACGGGTCGTGCAAATGATTTTTAACAGGCCACACCCCTGCAAAGCACATATGGTCAGGAAAAAAGTCTATGCAAAATGCGCAGATGATCCACAGATGGATTTTAACTAATGCACTTGCATCCTCATCAAACGGGGTTTAGTCTTAATTTTTGAGAAAAACGGTGAGAAGATTTGGGCATCTGCTGTTTTCTAGCGTCTGCATGCTTCTTCCAGTTAGCAATAATTTTGTGCTTTTCACTCGCTTTTATTTGAAAAGCACCTTTAAAGCACTACCGAGAAGGGGTATTCTAATAATTTCAAGTTATTTATCAAGGAAATGTTTACTTCCGCTGATTTTTAAAACACCTCCCATGGAAAGCTCTGCTATGTTTATTTGCTTTACTTTATATGGTATAAGTAACCAAACATTTCTTATCGAATCATGCATATATAGCTGAAGAATTATGCCCAATATGGAGTCAAATCTGTAAGTTTGCGTCATTAGCACACAGGCTGTTGACAGAACTGTTTTGTCTTAACGGGCCCAGTTAATGCAGCACTTAATCGTGCTTTGCTGCAATATCTTTTGATAAAAATTGGATAAAAAGGATAAATAATGCAGTTTGTCTTGCATTTAGCTTCGAAATTCTGTGAACTCCCCTGGTATTATCTTTTCCCGATACTCCTCAAATGTTCGCGTCTGCTGTACCCCGCTAATGAACAATTGGTTTACTACATGAACACTGTGTTGAGTGCCATTAAACTTATTGCATGTGTAAATCACTGTAGATCTTGTATTAAAATTAAATGGAGGAACAACCCTATTTCTGCCTCACCACATATACTCTGAAATATTTAAATGATCAGACGAACCAATATCTACAGACAGTAATGTATTATTGACAAAGACAATGGAGACTGGAATGTCAACATCTGTTTTATTAGCCATCATCAGCCAGCCATAGCCAAACCCAGATGCCTTAAAAATTGAGCTGCGGGCTCCTTGTGATACCTATTGCAATCGGGTATATTATAGGTGGTAAAAAGGCGCTCACTGATCAAGTTACAGGAAAAAATCATCTTGTCGTTCAGGCAACAGCTGTTGAGCGGCTATTATTTAGAATTTAGAATTTATATTTGGTTAGCACCGGGAAGGTACTGTCTAAGCAAACATTAGTAACAGAAATAAAAGTTATGACAATGTATGCAGATAAAAATGTACAAATTCATAACTTGTCCTGCTATGTCAACAGTTAGCAATGTTTTAAAAATTAATGGTGAACTAGAAAAATAGGCAGTGGCAAACTCCTAACATGAAAATGGAGGCAGAGTTCAACAGGCCTTCATTTTCGAATAGGAGAATATATTATAGGCAGAGATGCAGTGCATTGCTTATAATATACTGGCAATTGAGCACCTGCTGGTGGGGTACAAGATAAAATCCCAAAGTCCGAGGGGACGAGTGTGTCCGGTAACTTGATCAGTGAGCGCCTCAGTGCTACATATATCAATATATTTCAAACAGTATTAGACAAGCCTCCACAAACAAGGAAAAAAGACATGCTCTGACGGAGAATTTTCCCAAGGACGTTACTCTTACGCCCAGACACAAAAATTTAAATTAGGCTATGATAAGGGAAAAATTTCAAATTCGTGCTTCTCAGTTTCGTGCCCAAGGATAAAAAGGAAATCCATCCGCCTCTCCACTCAGAAACACTTTTCGATAATCCGACTGATAAAGGTACTTGCATGCTTTAGCGCGCGTTCCCATTTCAGTTCTTGAGCGCAGGACACTGAAAGAATCGCTATGCTCCATTGGAAGAACCGTAACCCCTCTTCAATTTTATACCATAATAACTGGCCGTAATAATCATTCACCTGCCAGGGTGTGTTTTTGTATGTGTTTGCGGTGTTTAGGAGTACTAGATAGGGGTAACACCTCACAGATAGCATTTGGTCACTCCATTTGTCTTGTACAGGGTGGTGAATGCTCCTGTGGCCGTCTCTAACTGGTACTTAGCTCTCACCTGAGGCTCCCTCGTAGTTGGGATTCTTCCCAGCGGCCACACC
>WEDG01004108.1:0-59298 GCA_017591395.1 Schistocephalus solidus
CCCTTTCCGGTCTCTTTTTAAAAGCTGGTAGCCTACCGGGTTCAATGCAATTCCTGCGCAGTCAACTACATTGGAGAAACCGGGAAACGTCTACAAACCCGGGTCGGAGAACACATGAGGGCGGTAAGAAGAATGGACCCGTTGTCTTTGGTGGCTGACCATTGTGCAGACTCTGGACACACGTTCGCCTTCCAGAATGCTGAAATTCTTGGTCGGGGAAGTGACCGCGTGGCAAGGGAAACCATCGAGGCTTGGCACACGGGAACAACCTCCATCAATCGTTGTGTGACGCTTCCTACGGCCTACCAAGCCCTCCGGACGCAGCTCAATGATCGAAAGAGCCAACGTGAACATAGGCCTAACGTGCATCCAAATATGGGTGAGTCCATGGCGGACACGCACGCAATTGCAACACAACCCAGACCCAACGAAGGAACAGTTATCGCCTCGGCCAGCTCAACCGCTTATGCGGCAGGTGCGAATACACACGGAGGTGCGATCACAACCAAGATTAACCGCCTGGGGCGGTAGCTTCGGTCGATGAGGGTACTGACGACTACTGCCGACGTGCGAACTCCGGCCCCCGACCAGATTGAGAAGAAGCCATCACCCGCCCTCCCCCAGTCCACCACGGACTCAGTGAACAGGCAAAGGATGATCGCCAAGAATGAAACACCACCATGCTCATCAAGCAGCATGATGACTGAGAATCTCCACCCCCAACCCGGCCCCTCCTCTGCGCGAATTCAAAAACCTTAGTAATCCCGTATAAGCCGAAATGTTACCACCTATAAATACTGTGAGGCGCGGTACAATATTTACCTCCGACGATGAAATCCTGTTTGATTTTGAAAACGTCAGGACAATAAAACCATGATTCCCGTGATCGCCTCTTCTTCTCATTTATTTCCGGGAACGCGCATCTTCGCTTCTATTAGCAATATATATATATAGAAATGGCCATTCCAGTCTCCCTTGTCTTTGTCGGTTGTGTTATTCTGCCTCTATACTTAGCTGCCTTACGGCTGCTGGCGGGGCTTGTGAGTTAGCCCCAAGGCACAACGGGACGAGTGAGTCCTGTAACCGATCGGTGAGCGCCAGATTATCATTGTCAATATTCCCCGATCGAAACCGGCAAGACAACGAGCTCGTGGCGCAGTGAGTAGAGCGTTGGACTTCTGCCCAACAAGGTCGCGAGTTCGAGGCTCGGGCGCCGCAGTGACTGGGTTTGGGTATGGCTGGCTGATGACGGCTAATAAGCCAGAAATGGCCATTCCAGTCTCCCTTGTCTTTGTCGGTTGTGTTATTCTGCCTCTATACTTAGCTGCCTTACGGCTGCTGGCGGGGTTTGTGAGTTAGCCCCAAGGCATAGTCGGACGAGTGAGTCCTGTAACCGATCGGTGAGCGCCAGATTATCATTGTCATATATATACGTATATATATATTATTAATGTGGAACCGACAAAGACAAGGGAGACCGGAATGGCCATTTCTGGCTTATTAGCCGTCATCAGCCAGCCATACCCAAACCCAGGCACTGCGGCGTCCGAGCCTCGAACTCGCGACCTTGTTGGGCAGAAGTCCAACGCTCTACCCACTGCGCCACGAGCTCGTTGTCTTGCCGGTTTCGATCGGGAATATTGACAATGATAATCTGGCGCTCAGCGATCGGTTACAGGACTCACTCGTCCCGTTGTGCCTTATATATATATATATATATATATATATATATATATATATATATATATATATATATATATATATATATATATATATGTTTATGAGAAGAAGAGGCGATGCCTCTACGAAAACTACATCAGTTAGCGTTTGATGTTTCTTTGCTTAACATGTATTTCCAGGAAAACCTAAACCGACTTCAACAATGGTCAAAGGACTGGCTTTTGCCGTTCAATGAGAAAAAAATGTACTATTCTACGAGTCGGTAAAACTAGCACTTCGAACCTCATGGATTACTACCTGAATGGTATACCATTGCAAGAAGTTGACGCGCAGAAACACTTGGGAGTGTGGATCTCGCGCTCACTTAAACCCTCGCTGCATTGTTCAAAGGTAGCCAAGTCTGCGATGTCAGCCCTATACCTTGTCAAGCGGGCTTTCTCTGCCTTTGATGAAAACTGCTTTGCCAAAGTCTTTCGAACTTTTATGCGGCCGCAATTGGAGTTCGCTATCCAAGCTTGGAGACCCTGGAACGCGAAAGACCTAAATATCCTCGAAAAGGTTCAAAGGCGTGTAACCAAACTTGTGACTGGACAGGGCTCATTACCCCATGAAACCCGATTTGCTAACCTTGATCTCTTTCCCTGGAGTTGCAGGCAGCTACGAGGTGACCTGAAACAAACATTCCGTATCATGTGCGGTCAGGGCTGCTGCCTCGCACCTGGAGACTTCTTCCAGTTAGCAACAACCACGAACTTGAGAGGGCATCCACTCAAACTACGTGTAACTGGGGCCAGACTGGATACACGAAAGTTCTTCTTCTCCAAGAGAGCGGTCGACGCTTGGAATGCTCTGCCTCTGGATGTTTTTATGGCTACTTCCGTTGAGCTATTTAAAAAAAACCTGGACCAGTATAGCAGTGCCCACTATAATATCCCCAGATCTTCTTAGTCATGTCCCAGTTTAATAACACTCTTATATTACATCAATACTTTCATTATTACAGTACCATTTTTATAGCATTTTTATTAGCTCAAACTCTTCGCATATGCCTCACTTACGAGAATCTCGTCACCAACAATAGCATGTACTCATGCTACTCGTAATATGCAAGTACACATTTATATTTACTCTTTTCGATGAGCCAACAGCTGCTTATTTTCCGCACGCTATTTTGTAAACCAACTTTTTTACATTTTCATAATGTACCAGAGGCTTTTTAGCCATACTGTAACCAAGAGGGAGTTCAAAGGCGTTTGCCTATCTTTCCCATAATAAACTTGACTTGACTTGACTTGTTACACAATAAAGACATTATGCTTTTCGGCCGGTAGTTATTATCTACGGTATTAATGGATGCGCAAAAGGCGTCAGCTGTGTCGCTATCCCAGTCACTTTCTGCTATAATGAGTGCACATTTTGCCCAAGTTTTATGAGAACTAGCATGGTTTGTGAAGGCAGTGTCGTCAGCGGTCTCTGTGGCGTGTTGCTTCTGTGAAACACTCGTACGACAGACAATGTGCAAGCGTTTGACCAGGCCATTACGTGACGTAAATGTGCGATCGCAATGATTTAGAATCAAGTGTTAATTGCTAGTGATGAGGCGGTTGTCGTTAAGGAAGCAGACTGCCAGCCGTAAGCGTTTATAATAGCGGTGGAGGTGAATAGGATTGCGGTGTAGGATATGGTGGCCGCTGAGCTCGCTGCGGGGTGTGCGGCATTTATGAGATTGTCGCTGATCAAGCGCGGCAAGCCAATGAGAGTGTCAACAAACTTTGTGTGGGTTTTTTGAAGGTTATAGTAAGTTTTATGGAAATGATTCAAGCTGCTGTTATAGAAATGCGTTTCTTTTACATAGGAACATGACAAATGAGGCCTATTTGTGTTCAAATATATGTAGGTTTAAGGTCAACTTGCGCGCTTGTAGAGGGCAAAGTAAGTGGACTGGAAGAATCTCCGCAGTAGTTAAAATCATGCCTCAGCGGTGTGGTTTTTCTCTTTAGATTACAGGTCTTAAACATGCAGTGTCAATGGATACGTTATCGTCAAGACGGACAGGGAGAGATCACCCAATTACAAAGTATCCGATCCACTTAAAAAGCTTACCACTTGCCTTTTAAGCGCATTATAAAAGAACCTTTTGCAGGCTGTGTAGACTGCTTGCGTCATATTTGCGCTATCGGTCGATCGGGTTCATAGTTCCAGGCACAATCATTGTCGTGGACGACGTGGGTTTTAATTGAATAGTTTATTAAGGATAATGGACAGTTTTCCAATTGCTGTTATCGGAGTGTGTTTGCATTGCATCAGAAAACGTCTTATGAGGTCAACGTGTGTGCGGAATGTGTGTAGTTTTTTGTCATTGGTTTCTGCAATGGCTTGTTGCTTTAAAACCGTTTTTTGTCTTCGCAACGGTGGTATGATTTGCTTCGTTCATCACTTCAACCATCGTCGTGGAACCTCTCCAGATCAGTCTGTCCTGGGAGAGGTCATCCCAGGTCGCCGTGTTGATTTGCAGTGGCTTCAGAGAGTTCTTCATAGTATCGTTATAGTACCATTCATTTTATTCTCTCTCTGCGAACACCCGTAACTAAATTCATTGGGTATTTGACAGCATTCAACTTTCCTTATTTAGGCGCTACGTCAAAGGTGCAGTTCCTTACGCATGGTGTGGATTTTGAGCATTGCAATTTTTTCCGGTATTCTGTATTGCCATCACAACTTCGGTATTCTGTGTCAGTAGCTGACATAGAAGCTATTCAGCGTCCTGATATGGTTTGACTGCATTGTCCAAGTCTCCGCTCTAAACAGGCATGGCATATAGAAACAAACAATGTTAATCACAAATATGGTGTAAATTTGGGGTCTTCAGCGATTCCAGACAGAGGTTTGCATCCGGCTGAAGACGTAATTTACTTTAAATATCTGTTGAGCGTCCCCCTTGTCGATAATCATGTTGCGTGACAGCGTACTTGCCATAAAAGTGAAATTTTCCCTAGCTTCCAGGTTGGTGCCATAGACTGGGTCGTGGTTGGGCAAAACTGACGACCAGAAGAGTATTCGCCACATGTATGAGACGAATGGATTGACATAGTTCTACCTACGCTGTGCCCCTGTCCCAAAACTAACATCCATAAACCCACAAAGTTCGACCGTAGTAAGCTCACGATGTACACAATGTGCTCTTAAACGTGATGTGCTTATTATTGCTAACGCTTTATTACCATGCGATCTGACATGCATGACATCAACTACACTGTGTTCGACTCCTCATCTGGACACGGCGTACAGACCGTGTCTAGAAGAACGGAAATGCATAAGGGCAATGGCACAGCGCTTCGCCAATGGGTTAGGGATATTGCGTTTAAATAAGTTTGATAATGATACAGTTGTGAGGATTTAAAACGAGCTGGATAAGCAAAAGCTGTTCCAAACCACTGTGAAAAAAAACAAGTGTTTTATATTGACAGACTCCACCAAAACTTGCAAAATGTTTTATGGAATCTTGTTATTTCGTCCAAGGCTGCAAATAATCCTTCGATATTTTTCTTGATGAAACTGTACAACATTAAGTGCCTAACGAAACTTTACTTTTGAGTCAAGTCATTAAATACTATACAACATAGTGGCAACATTGGCAAAACTTCAGACTTACATTTATAAATGGGTAAAATGGTTGGCAGATGAAAAACGTTTTTTTATTCTTTAAATCATATGCTAAATTTAACTTTAACGCTTCTGCCAGTCATAAATACAGATTTCCAATTATTTTTAAATGTGTTTCCTGCTAAGAAGCTGAATAGATGTACTACGAAAATGTGACTGAAAATGAAAAATTATTTAAACGGATCCATGGTAAACTATTTAAAAATACAACAACACATCAATTTCTCCCGCGAGGACTACATTATCAAGCTAAACCTGAGGAAGCTTTACTAACAAATACTATCAAAACACCAGGTAGAGCTCTAGAATAAAGACCCATTGTTTGGGACCTACCGTCAGATTAAACCGATACGTCTCATTCAGATGTGTTCTAAAAAAAATCACCTGAGCGCACCAGATAAAAATGTCATTCATATTTGAATTTAAAATGATTCACCTCTAACTGCTCTGTCCAATGCAGCCTGCGCGATATCAAAGCTGCTGCTGACATTTTAGATTTCTCAATCGGTTTTTAGGTCACCAATTGGCACAAGACTTAAAATGTTTTGGAACGTTAATGCAAGTAGAAAATTAATATACGAGTTCGAAGGACTTTAAAAAAATATTTTAATTTTTAATGAGTTCAACCGAATAAATTAACGAAATAAGCAGAGATCCCTTGTAAAGCGGCTTAAACAAGACACAAGAATAAGAACCAACACGTTCGACAAAAATATGTGATCAAACGTTACATTTTAGGTAGGCCAAATATTATTACGTATAAAAGCCAACACTAACTCTACAAAGAATCTTACATGTCTAATTAATCTTAACCGCGGCTCTACCCTAAACATTACCTTTCCGCTTATACGATAATTACCTTAATCGGTTGCATAATCAAGATTTTAAATTCGAAAATGCCCTAGAACTTAAACTAAAAACTAACCCTTAACTTAACTATTTCCCTTAGTTATATCTAAAAAAATCCTTAGAATTTGAAGCAAACCAATGTGTTATCAGTGGTTTCTATTCCCGACTCAATCATTCAAGGCATCCCTAAAAAAGACTTTTTAATTATTTTTTCATAAACCACTTAAGATTAATCTTTATTATGCCAGCATTGGTGCATTTTAATACACTTTTTTCAAACTTACATATGCCTATGAGCTACATCGCATATTTGTAAGAACGCAGAAAAGTTGTTTTCAGGTAAATTTAGAGTTCCTCTGTCTAGATATTGCCCATATACAAAGACTGGGCGTAAGGTTTTAATACACGAGTCTTGAAATCTGGCAGAGTGCGGCATTTATGTTTACGGTTTATGAAATTAAATCTCTTTGCCCTCTACGAGAGTGTCAACAAACTTTGTGTACGGGTTTTGAAGGTTATAGTAAGTTTTGGGTTGTCCAACTCTGTGCCTTAAAAATATATATTTGTCTGCATTTGATCGACTTTTCTACTCGACAGGCAATAAATAGTAGGAGATTATCCCTCGATTGCAACGGCAGAGTTTTGTTGATTGAAAAATCTTCACCTGCTTATTCTGCTATGAAGTAAGACAGAGTAGACCCTTCCACATATGTTTAAAATGACGCAAATGGGAAGTAATGTTTTTTGCTGTCTGGTTGTGCAGTTTGTTCATCATAATGACGAAAATATATTAAAATCATTGGCTAATTGCCAGCTGTATTAGACAGGAAGCCTATTATAACACGGCCTGGTAATTAAATGACACATAAAGCGTATGCTAAATCAATTTTTGTCCAAACCCCAATTCATTGGCCAAAAGAACATGACGGGCTGGGGAACGTGTATTCAAGCATAAGTGACATGAAAAGAGGCATGCATTTAAAGCCTCCCATCCAGATTAGTTTTATTCTGTTAAATCAGTCGAAGATAGAGCTGATCAAATATCTCGCAGAACTGAATCGATCAGATCTGACGAGAGCTCTGTGGTTGCAGACAATGCGGAACATTGTCGATCATCGTTCGTGGCATGCAGCGAGAGAACCGCGCGCGCAGTTGCGCATGTTTGAGATAACTCAACGTGGAATAAAGCATAACCTAAAACCCGCTTAAAGTAGATCAGAACTGCTTCTCACGCGGGTTGATCTGTTTCGGCCAGGTTTTTCCATGCACTCGGTTGATCCGGCGTCTTGGGAGCAGTTCGCGTTCGTAATGCATGGAGCCAGCAAACGATACTGAAGGTGGAACATATACAGGCGGTGCAGCGTTGGGTTCAGAGACCCGGTGATCGGTCGAAATGGCGAAATTATCAAGCAGGATGTCGAGGGTAGTGAAAACAAGGACTCGGGCTCAGTTGCTTTATCGTTATACCACCATTGACTCTGATTATGCTAACGAACCACTGTGTCTTCACCCACGCATACCTCGAACATCATGTTGTTTCTGTGCACTGCTTCGTGTGCCTCAATCCAGCTTGGAGAACCGGCACGATAATCACGAACGAAGATGGGCGTTCCGATGAGAAGCTTGTGCCAGAGACAGATGACGTTGGCTGCGTGGACGGCGCACTGCAAGGAGCTAGCGCATTAAAAATTTCTGCGTAGGTTTTGACCCATTAAGATCTCGGCCAAAGAAAAACAACTGGAGGACGCCGTGTTTGGTGGTGTCCGGTAAAAAACAGGAATGTCTGAATGAGCTCATGCCCTGTTCAAATCCTCACGTGCTTTCAAGAGGGCTCTCCAAAATGTGTCGTCAAAACGCTGCGTCTGACCGTTAGACTAATGATGGTAGGGGGGAGAGTAAATTTGCCTGTTTTTGTGCTAGTGGCAGAAATTTCTCAAACGCCGATGTAGTAAACTGGTAACCATTATCTGAAACCGGTACATCTGGTAAGCCATGTTTGCAGAAAATGCGTCGTAGGACAACCGTAATAGCGGAAGGCGCTGACTGATTCCTTTGTGAACTATTGGGCCATTTTGATCAAGCGTCGAACAAGCTTAGGTATGATAAACCATAAATTGGGCAAGCTATATTTGACATGCATCCGTTACAAAGGCATATTCGGTGTTTGCCATTGCATTTGGGGTTCATACGACGGCATCTTGGCAGTTTTCTGACAACAGGGGCAGCTTCGAATTAAATCGACGATGCCGCTGTCAATACATGGCTAGTAGACAAAACTGCGAGTGATGGACGACATTCAACTGATACCAGGATGAACAGCATGAAACTGGCGTATGACTGCAGGCCAAACTTCGGAGGGAATCACCACACGGTCCGCAACCATGAGGCAGGAATCAGCCACCGATAGCGATGCTTGGCACAGAAAAAACTGGTTAATATCACCAATGAAAGCAGTGGCTGCTATCTCGTCTACACATAGGTGAAAGCTTGATGAAAAATGTGATTAATTTCGGTTGCACGCCTGTTGTCGGCGGCTGTGACAGATATGCCTCGTATGGCGTCTGCGAGCTGACGTCACACATCGTCTTAAACTAAAAAGCAGCAATCATGGTGCCTTCCTCAGGTGCATAATGCTTGCAAATGAGGATGGATAGGGCGTCAGCCTGACCATAGTCATTAGTGCGGCAGTAGCGATTATCACAGATGCTACGGGGAAGCATAGATGCCAACGTTGAAGTCGGCTAGATAAATAGACCGGAATGCCATTCCTCAAACCGAAGATAGACAGCAACGGTTTATAATCCGTAAACAACGTGAAATGACGACCTTACAGCAGACTTTTGGTATTTCCTAACGGCGAAGGTGATAGCTTATGCCTTTTTCTCGAATTGGCCATAGTTCTTTGCCATAGATTAGCGTGTGGGTTGCGTGCATGATCGCCTTTTCAGACACATCGAGAAAAGGGTGTGAGATGGCAGCACCAACACGGTGGTTGGATGCGACTGCAGCATCGATGATCGGAAGAGTCGGGTCATAGGGTGGGAGCAACAGATTTGAACTCAGCATCGACTGCAGCTGGAGAAAGGCCTTTTCGCAGTTAGCACGCCCATTTTTGTTAAGGTGGATCAATCTACATCACTTGTTGTGTCTTCTTGGTGTCACCGGTCACTGGCGGCATCGGGATAACTAATAAGCGGTTAAGGACACTTATGTAGTGCTCACAATAATGCGTCAGAATAGCTGATTTCACGGGCATAAGTATTGTAACATTAGACATGCATAACGTTCAGCTTTATTTGATGCAGGGCTCGTTAAAGGCATTGAGGCCTTGAAGAGCTATTCAATTAAGTTTTTGTCAACGTAATTTTAACCGGTGTTCCTGTGGACAGCGAATGTAGTGTACTGGAAGAGGCTCCGCAGGAGACATCATCATGCCTCCACGTTGGCTATTTCCTTTAAAGATTGTAGGTGTTCTACAGGCTGTGCCAATCTCTTGCTGAAGTCAAAACATCGGATATTTTGATTTAAATGAACAATGTTTAAATGGCCTGAGAGTCTCTTAGCTTTTGGCCTTCCGTGTGGTTTAATTCAGAAGCTCATCTTAAAGATCATGAGGTTGAGATCCATCCAGATATCGGCTTCCTTTGTTTCGTTGGTTTGCATCCCACCGGCTAGATTATGGTTGAGTAGCTGCCAGCGCCTAGTTTAAGTGTGTATGTATGTGTGTTTATCCCACGTCAGAATGAAGAAGAGTGCATTGCTAAGCAGGAAAAGGTGTTTCGCGCTGGTTCGTAGAAAAATGAGGTCACTCTGCTTACTGTACCCTGAGACCTTGGGGACCCAGCTCAAACTGCGAGATAACACGATCAGTCCCAACGCTAGCATTGAAGTCATAAAGGACAACTCATTTGTCTGCCCTAGGCACAGTCACCAAAAAGAATTCCGTGTCCTCATATATAATGATATTTGTTAAATTAGAAGAGGTAGTAATTGCTAATGATGGTGGTGAACGTGTCTCCCGGTGAGGCAGGTTACCAATCATAATACGTATTTGATGCCCCGCAGCAACCGCAAAGTCATCAATGGATATCAATTAGGATGGTAAATGACGCATCGACGTTTCCGTCTTTTGCTTATGAACAGCCGCTCCGAAAAAATCTGTATCTGGTACACACGTTAACAGCGGATCATATTCAAGAAATCGAGCGTAGAAAGTAACAGCGATTCCACCTTGTTACGTGACAGTTCTCAAACAAATCTTGCCAATCTTCGTTCCGGCCCGTTTTTCATTGGCCTTTTATCATAGGGAACGAGATTTGCAGGCTGCTAGTATGAGCTGACTCTTTGCAGCAGCCCAGAGTGTATGGTGGGTTATGGGTATTTGGATGCTGTTTTTAATGTGGAATGCTCAATTTGAACTTTGTAGTAGGGGTAAATGGTTGGCTGAAGAAAAACGTCGTCACCATGTACATATCATATGTGGAATGCTCTTTTCATGATCCTCCGGAATACCGCAATAGAAATTCCTTTTAATTAGTTGTCATTACACACTTGTGCATGTCTCCTATAAATATATAATAAAGTTAACTGCTTTAGGCGTGAAATAGAGAATATTTTTTGAAAAGGTAACTAAAAATCATAATTTATTTAAAGAGAACCATGGGACTAAATTATCAAGCTAATTCCGAGGAAGCAGTACGTAAACAGACGGTCAAAACACCAGTTATAGCACTAAGCAAACAGAGGTAGACCCATTAATGTCGACCCTTTGTCAGATAAAACGCGATACGTCCCATGTAGATGTTTTCGATGAAAACAAAACCGCATCCGTTCACATTGCGCCCACTAAATACATAATGTTATTCATAATTGAAAACAAAATGAATAATCGCTCCCTGTTCTGACAACTGCAGCCTGGCCGATAAAAATATGTTTCTGGCATATGACCGTTCTCAGTGATGTTTTTGGTCGCCAATTTGCACGGCACTTCAAACACGCTTTAACATTAATTTGAGTGAAAATTAAGTATTTGAGTAAGAAGTAAGCAAAACTGTAAAACATTTATAAGTTTGTTTCATGAATTTGCATAGCACGAAGCAGCTTCAATGTAAGATCGTCGATCACTAGGGTTAATAAACGCCGTATAATGATTAGCTTTAACTGAGTTTTAGATAACCATAGGGCGTCATCGTATAGCCAATAAAATACGACCAAATAATTAGAACAATTGAGCCCGCTTAACAAATTTTTTCTAACGGTACATTCCGAGGTGCCCTAATATACTCTTGTCTAAACGCTGACACTAACCCAAACATAATACTAAAATGTAACGTTTATCTGTACTCTAATCGTTAACTTCATCTTGCTTCACCGCTGAAACGATTATAAGCATAACTGTTTAGCTAAAGTATCAACAGAACACAAGGCTTGACCTTTACACCTCACTTTAAACTTCACACTTTCCCTTACCTTATGCATTAGCAAAATTGCCTTGGAAGACTTCGCAAAGTCACATGTTTTCTCTTAATTTTTTAATCCAGTGACCTAAACGTGTATGATTAAACATATCACTAACGGGAGACACATTTATATATTTTAACCGCAACCTTCTATGGTCATTCTTTGTTTTGGCATCATCAGTGTACTTATATGCTAGTTTTCCCATCAGAAAATATGCCAATTATTTAATTCGTTATGGGGAAAAAATAAAAGGTGATTATACGAATGCGAACTTGGTAAGGCTGCTTTCAAGCATAATAAGGGGTTTATCTGTCCAGAATGGGTGACCACTCTTGATCTGCTGCTATGTGAGCGTTAAATAACGATAAAAGCGTTGCTGTTTTGTTTTGACATAACACTTAATGACATTATACTGTTTGCACTCCACGGCTTGAAAGGCAGTGAGGAGTGTAGGAATTAATAATACGATATACAGATGTCTTTCATTTCACTCAACTTTGTGCGCAAAAAATATATTTTCTGAAATTGATCGATTTAAGTGCAAAACAGTGAATGAAATTTTAACTCAATTGGAACTGCAGAGTCCTGCCGGTTAGAAAATGTCTCATCCCTCTTTTCCTCTACGGAATTAGTTAGACAAGACGCTTCCATATGTTTTTAATCTGCCACAAAGGGAAAATAAAAAAAGTGTATTGTTAAGTAAGAATTGAACATCGAGACACGAGAAATTATTTTTATCAGTTAATGAATTGGAAGCTTGAAATAATAAATTTACAAAAAGGCCCCTTATAATTTGATATAACAACTATAGGGTTTTATTTTTAAAATGCATAATGCCTAACTAAAATATCAAGTGGCCTCACTATTAGGATTTGAAATTTTCCGGAAATTAACTACTAAAAAGGGCTTAAACGTTTTCCAGAAAAGAAAATCCCGATGGATTATCGGTGTAGTGTTATCCCTTAATGATACCCTTTTTAGATTTTATTACGGTATGGATATTAGTGACCAACTGTCAAAAGCCGTGGTTATATCACATAAATCCCATTGTTTTAACCGCAGGTGAAAACGATGTTATAAAGAAATCCACTTAAAAACTATTGACGGGAAATTTCGAGTTGAATCTTTCTTTATCTAGAATGATTCGTAATGGCAAACATTCAAACAGTTTAAAAGTTTAAAACGTATTGACAACAATTATACACTAGTAAGGAATTTCTTTTAATACAAAAAAAAATATCCGATCAGTTTGGCTCAAATGCAGATGGCTCGTCTCATTATGCCATGAAAAGTATTCTAAGGGATTATTTGAGGTTAAACTGTCACCTGTTACAGTATGTAAAATTATGACATTAATTTTACCGATAACGAGCCTGAATGATATTAAATTTATCAAGATACTCCTGCCAAAGATGCATTAAACAAAGTGTTGAATAACTGCTGCTAGCTGCTGATACCTTAAGAGGATGAAACATGGCATTTCAGAAAAGTTAAGTGCTTGCAAGAAAAACGAGGTTGTGCAAAATGGCATCTGCGTCTAACATAAGACTTAGAAGAACTAAACAAATATGTTGAACATAACAGATGCTAATAAACGGTCATTACACAGACACTTGACGTGTCTAACGATAGGAAGTTATGAGCAAAAATCATTTGCCTGCCCCACAAAACACTAAGTTCATTTTGTTTTGTTCTTAATGATGCTTTGCTCCTTAGAAAACTGCTGCTTCAATATGTTATAACATGTTTTTAATAACGTAGGCCGACAACCAGTTTTCGTCGGCTGCTTAATGAACATAGAATTAGGCTGCTTCCTAGCTCTTCACTATTGTTTAATTTACAGCCTCGAATTCACCAAAAGATAAATCCTTACATTTTGTCTATTTGTTATCAACAAAGGCTCATTTTATTTTACGGTTATAACTTAAAATTTGCTTAAGTCAAAATTTTCATATTCGAATGAAATTATTTAAAAAAAGGGTGACTGTGAAATATTTTCAGATTTGATTTGATTTAAATTCAGAGACAGATCTAAAATAATTTTGCAAATAAAATCCTTTCAAGGAGCATTTTGCTCGCATTCAAACAGTTCGTTAGGTTCATATCCTTATAAATGCATTTAACCACTGCTGATGTTAGCATCATTGGATGGTTGACATCAAATATGCAGTAGGGTTTTAAAGTTTTAAGTTTCAATTTACACGGAAAACATTGGCTGGTGTCATGGAGCATTGTTGGTTCATTTTTAGACATATAAAGATATAAATGCAACCAAAGTAAGGGTGCGTAATAATGCCTTTCGAATACACCAATAGAGCTTAAAGCACATACGGAATTAGGACCAAAGTAAAACGTTCCCACAGTGGTTTACATTATCCAAGTGTTTGGGATGAATTCTGTGCACCACATTAACCCATTTCTTGTAAGGCTTTTAATGTCCCAACCGAAATTGATTTTCATTTTGAATTTCTTTTCATGCGAACCAAATTATTTTAGAAATGTCGACAAGAGCAATCTCCGAAACTTTATGTTAATTTAAGCTGCTTATAAACCCAAAGTAAATGACATCAATCGGTTGACAATGGGCTTGGATTAACGACCAATACAAAAGGAAATAAAGGCTTTCGCACTCCGTGCAAACCCAGCCAGGTGTATCGGTATGCCTAGGCATGGCTCTGGTTCCGCCAGTCACCTACGCAATATTCCATCTCCGGTCTTATTGACTCTGTCATGACAACGGGCTCAGGTTTGGGAGAAAGTGAAAGTGCGGTAGCTGCAGCGAGAGGCTTCAATCACTTAAAACTAATTCACGCGCAATTCACCTTCCCGGCACTACACTTTCTTGGAGCATACATTGGACATCATCGACATCGACGGTCGAACTATTGAGATAAGTCAGCAAGTGCTTGTGTTTTACGTCGCAGAAGAAAATATAAAAGTAAATACTCTTAAACTAATCAAAAAAAAAGAAAATAAAAACCATTACTTACCCTTAAACCAAATAATAAAGCATTACCGATTCAGCTGGTAAAATTAAAAACCCTTTAGTTGTTTCTACTTTACACGTTATTGTGCGTAGGCTTACGGCACATTTGCATATTAAAGCTGTTTAAAATTGAAAATAACGTTGACCTTTTTGTTTAAAACTAAGGTTGGATCCCCCGTTTGTTAAGCGGTCTTGCTAAATGAGTTTTGAATTCTTTTTACACAAGCATAACCAGTGTCTTGTGAGCATCAATATCATGGGGTCCCTCAAGGTATGACAAAGCCCCAAAAATTGCTGCTGAGTGGAATCTTAAAGAGTGGCGCCGATAACATATTCGTGTAAAATGGGAGTGCGATCGAGCAATAATATCCATATATTTATCTCACAAGCTGCATTTGCGATTAGATAAAGTGTAATATACTTTGTTTTACATTGACTGCCTTATTGCTGTCTATCAATTATTTCATTATTCCGCTGGTATACATTTTACACACCAAGGGATAATGCCTGAGTCTCTTATCCACAAATAAGCTGAACTGACACATGTAACTTTTAACCTGTATGGCAATGTTAAGTGCATGCCTATGAAAAGACTTGAATATTTTAAAGTAACGAAAATGGAAATCAAATAATGTGGGCTATGGAGCGTTAAAATCTGCTCGAATTAAATGATTATTTCAGGGTTTTACCAAATGAGTGGTTTTAATATATTTTCCTGGTGTTGAATTTTTTAGGAACCAACGTTTGCGAAGCAAACGTCGGTAGTTATAATTTTTTGAATATGCACTGCCGTGCTTATTTTCATTTACGTGAATAAAGTGTCACACTAACTGAGACAAAGTCATGCCCCCGCTATAGTCGATGATTAATTACTTTATGGGAATAGGCAGTCATAACGACTTTATGGAAAAAACCAACCGTTACATGCGTCCGCTTAGTTCAAATTCACGAAAAACATTGTTCTTAATTTGTAAGATGTTATAAGTTATTCGTTGACGGAGTTTAGTATTAAGGAATTCAATGAAAATATTGACCCAACTTGTTTTTCTTATGATCAGTAAAACATAGGCTTGAATACGATATGCTTTGTTAATTGATGGAAAAGCTGAGATTCTACCCACTTGGTACCGTCGAAATAATATTAGCTACACTTGACGAAATGCAAATATGAAAGATAGAGTTCTTATCACCATCTTGCTCTTAAAAATGTGATGTCGTATTGGCGACCAGTCGACTTTCTATAGAGTACGCTTGCAAATTGCTCGCTTCCCGTTATTTTTTATATAGATTTAAATGACCACAAACAACCGCGTACAATTAGAAGCATTTAATGTTAGGCACCTAAAACTTGATGGCTATCCATAATCAATCACATGTTATTCAAGGTTTTAAGCAATAAAGGAGCCCGTGTTAAGAATTTTACAGGTCAACATTGACAACAATATTTAAACCAAATAAACCAAAAGGACAAATATCTTTCGACAAAATGTATTATTCTGTTATTCAAGGTGTCACCAAGCCTTTAGAGGTTGTTGCTGGCTATGCGCCTTCAACAGGGGTGCCGACTTACATCTATGAAACGAAGGAGTACAATCAAGCGATCAAATCACAATATAAATTACACAAGCTGCGAGTGTGATTAAATGAATTGCTGGTTAATATTATTAACATTAATTGTAGGAATAACTGGATTCGAAATATTTATTTGTACACAAGTATACACATAACAAACTAAAAAGCAAATGCCATGTCTCTTATCTATGAATAAGTTGAACTGATATTACTGACAACAGCCCATCTTAAGCAGCTGGCCGTTCCACTAATTATCGCTCAATACAAGAACAAACTATATCCGTCTTCTGATGTGCAGAATAGTCAGCCACCACTGTCTCCATGGCAAGGACTCTGAAGTGCAAAAGTTACGCTTCAAAAATATTTGTTTTATGCATGACTTTAAAAAGCAATCTTATATATTGTAAAATGGACAAGGATAATTTTAAGTTATGGCACGTTGATGAGCACATTGTTCAAAAATTCTTACTAAAATACTAATCACTGGTTCATCAGTTTGGTTTGTCTTAAATATAGCAAACAAAATATGTATTTTTTATCCAATCGATTCCATAAAATGCTTTTATATTCGCTGTTCTTTTATAATAATGATCATTTTGTCCTGTTAAGATACGTTCATTTGCGTTTACAGAACATGGATGTTTTCATGATATCTTTCGAGAGAAACATATTGTATTTTAAATAATGTCGCTCGTCCTCACTTGTATCTCAATTAAGTGACCTCCATCATAACATTAGTCAGTAGCTTTCAAGAACACATGAGTCAGTCATTGTTAACGTCGTTGATTTTATGATAATAATATCACTTTTTAATGGTTATATTTATTTTTAATATGCACCTAGCATTGCATCATCGCGATTTGTAGATATATTAGTAATATTGATAAGCAAATATTTCAAAATTTGCAAATATTTTGTTTATAAATTTGTTTGGTGTTGTCAGAAATGTCACAACGTACCGTGTTTGTTGTCTTAATGCCGGAATGTCAATCGTTCTTATAAAAACCGAACTCGCGCAAGTAGTCGTCGACAAAATCTACTTCAAATTGAGCCTATCTGAGCATTTTTGGCTTAAATAATTGGCCCTGTGACCATGGCGTGTACATTCTTCCCCAACCAGTGAAGTAACAGAGGGACCCCTTGTGACACGTTTGCTCGACTGGACGGAAAACAAATAGGCTGTGCTTCATCACCCCAATAAAATCGGCCGGGAAAAAAACCGTTATCTTCTGTGCAATTGGTATCAATGCATAAGGCGAAGAAGATTAATACACCGATAACAAGTAAAATATCAAACGACGTGTGTGCATTACATGTAAATATGATTTTGTATAAATTTCATAAAAGTATATGTTATTATATTAAGAAAAAAATTGCCGTAGTTTATTAACAACTACATATTCTGCGTTCGAATATATCAGTTAATTTTGAAAGTTTAAGGGTAAAAATTTAAGGTCCACATGTTGGTCAAACTATTAACAAAACCAGCGACAAATTATAATTTTAATGTTCCCTCCCACGAGGAATATGACAACTAAACTAAATAATTGGCCAATATTTTAATAACGTAATTTACGACGTTGCTTAACAAACAAAAGCTGGTATATTTATGAAGTAATATTTTGTGTAAATATTTTAACGTCATCATACTTGATGTTATTTGGCTCAAAATGTTTAGTATCGCAAGATCGGTACTCTCATTCATGCGGTCGTTATTGAAGTTAGGGTGAACGATTGCACGTGACACGATATAAAACAGCCCAATTCCATCACCTCTTGTAAAGTCGTGGGCAACAACCAGTGCATACATTACATAGTCTGTTGCTGCTTCCACCTGAAATTCAGTTCCTACTGGAAATCCTGTGCAATAAAAGTGGATTTGCAGCCAATGCGGAGCAGTCAAAATGAGGGTGTTAATAATAAGTATTCTTCCACTGTAGGGATTGAATCCTAGGGCGCTTGAAAATAATACCACCTTGACAAAATTGAAAGAATCATGTTATGAATATGTTTATTATGCAATGCTATTATGATTCTGTAAAATTTTTATATGACAACTTATTCAATACAAACACTATTTATTAGCCACATGTTACCATTCTTATTTCTCATTGGCTTATTTTCATAAACGTATTTATTTTACGATATATGACAAGTGAAATAGCTAGGTACGGTACTGCATTTGCGATGGAAATATGCAATCGCTTTTTTGAAATATCTAGCTAAAGTTAGCATGAGTGATATTGACGTTGGCCTATAATACATCACGGCATTATATTTTGCTCTGTGGTCTGCCCGGCTGCGCGAAATTACAGAATTGATCATAATTTGACTGTTTTTAATATTTGCGCAACATATGCCTGAGTTTCTCCAATCACACAGAGCCCAATTATTCAACACGTAATTTATTAACAGCGCTTTGAATATAGACATCAGGTTTATTTCACTATACCACAGTGCAAAATGGTAGGCCCTAAGGTGCTTGAGTTAACAGACTTAAGATGCACATGAATACAAAAATTGCAATGACGTCAACCTTATCTCTATCCCCATTAAGACATTTTACGTTGTCACCGTAGAGCGGCTCTTAAGTGAAAATATGTTATAGTACCAAATGTTTCATTCTTACTTGTGCCACTGACTTATTCGAAAACCGCTTAACACCAGCTATCAACAATCTGTAACGATGAAATCAGCATATTTTCGCAAGTCTAATCCAAAACACACGTAAACAGCAACCTCAGACTAACAGTTGTAAGGCAAAAATCCATAGAAATTCAAAACTCGTTACGGTTGGTCACACCAAAGAGGGCATTATACGCTTAAAATTAATTGTCGATCAGAATGGTGTCCCGGTCCCATGCAATACTAAGGAAATCTTCGTAAATTTTGTCTTTTACCGTCAACATTGTATGGACATCGATTCAATCCAAATTGAATTTAGGAACACATTTATACACTTTGTCATACGACTATAAATTATTTCGATAGCAGACACAATGGTGCCCTTGAAAGCAGTTTACGCATTCGGTCATCTGTATTTCTCTGCTGTTCGTCATATACGTCATTTAAATTGGACTTTGTGGCGCATAATCATCGATTATTTACAGACAAACAACTGTAGATTGATTTGTATTCCTTGCACGCATACGATGCAGCAATCACTAAAATAACAATAGATATTTTCTATAATGATGACGAACAACGTGTGCCTACATAAAGATCTATGCTATAGCGAAGTCACTACAGGTGCACATCGTAGGAGGATCAAAAAAATTGTTAAACTTTTACGCTTAAAATTCTCTAATCGGGAATATGAATGAACCTGAAGAGCTACATGAGTGACATGCATTTAAAATATACAGAAAAACGCTGTAGCAAAAGCAATCTACGAAAACCATCGGATCGTTGATGCCGAGTCTGGTGAATCTCAAAAAAAGGAATTATACCAGCTACATTCTTGCATCCCTTTAGTTTGACCGTAGATTGCTTGATATTGTCAAATGTGTTTGGTCACAATGTAGGTCCAATTAGGTGCTCTGTCCTAATGTTTCAGAAACTACGTCCATCTTGTCATTATTTAATTTTCTTGCATACCACTTCATGTGCAAATATCTTACAATTAACAACCATGCCCTATGTAACCCATTGGACACTGTCACCTTTTTTTCCTTTTATGGTATTTTTTTAAATAAAAGTGGGTTAAATAGTCTTATGTGGCTTTGATTCTTAGAATAAAGCCCAAAAATAGAAACCAAAAAGGACTCCCCACTTACAACAATAAACCCGTAGTTCTGAAAATGAACTCAAGACTCCATGAGCTGTCAAATAACGTTTTTATATCGATTCGCTTTGGCATACCGTTTAAGAACTGAGTAAAACGTTTATTTCTTATGGAAGTTTCTATTGTATCCTCCACAAGATTGTGTGTTGGCGAAATGGATATAAAGTCTGCTCAAGACAGGCAAGGGGCTTCCCTTTCGGTAAATGTGGTAAGTAATTTATCTTATGCTAAAATATATAATGTTGAGCTATAAGTTACTTTATTCAACAGAAAACCCATAAACGTAGGATTAAAACGTTAGAAAATAAGGTGCAGTTAAATGTTTACCGGTATAAATACTAATGTGAGATTTCAGAGACATATCTGACAGAGGAAAATAAAAATAAAAACCGGAGTGCGTTGGCAGTCACATTTGTGTGACTGCAAAGTGAACACTAAAAATAAAAGGCCTATACCGGTTACCAGGTCTAAATTTAAAGATCTGCACACACCATGCACTGTTATCCTACCATCATATTTCTTAAATAATTAATTCAGACACAACAGCAAGCCGTCTTTGAATGAGCCCCATTCTTGCAGAAATTACTCAAAATATCCTTACCTGCAAAGTTATTTTAAATATCTTAACCAAGTTATGATTTCTTTATAAAAATCATACATGTAATAGATTACGTAATCTTCAAACATAATAGTTTACATAATATTTATGTAAGTCTTTTAATTTTGATGTAAGCACAATCAGAACGTTTAATGTTAATTCCTAGAGCATCACATCTGTCCAGGATGTAATGCTTATGAGTACGTTAGCAATATAGTTTATTTGTTTTAGTTATATGTAAAGAATTCTAGTAATATATTGAAAGTTAGACTTTTATGTATATGAAAACTCTTTGGCATGTTTTTTAAAACGGGTAAGTCGTTAGTGCAAGATCGGGTCATATTCGAACATTTTAGTGAAATTAAAAACAATTACTACTTTAAAAAAAAACTTCTTATTCAAAATTACACATTTGTCGAAGACGTTATGTGCAAACTTTTGTGTACATTACAGTTTATCTTTTCTGTTATGTTCTTTAAGTCATATAAAATTTCAGTAAGCATTTGCCATTTTGTAAAAATAACCTTAATATTCAAAGAGTCATTTTTAGAAAACTTGCTTAGTGCAGGCGGTCGGAATAAGCCTTTTGAAAATTGTAAAATCGTGCTTTGATATAAATATGTTGGAAACATTCTGTAGGAAAATTAATAAAACAATCACTACGTTAATACATTTTTTCAATGGAAAATAAGGCGGCATTTTTTTAACCGTCCATGAAATATGTCAGCTACTATGGATTACCCTTCAATAGCTAGAACACGATTTTTATTCAAAGAGGCATACTTTGTCAGTAAACGTACACCAATAATAAGTGCATGAATTGAAAATCATTGGTACTTTTGCCCCAGTTAAAAGTACACATAACCAACTTCTAAAAAGATAGGCTGTACGGGTGGAATTTACCCTCATGATAGTAAGGGGTAGGCTGAAACACATATAACCCTTTGATCACCGTAAGTGCGAAGGTCCATCGAAGGGCATCAGTGAAGTTGCCTTTGGAACACTTTACGCGCTCAACCTACTGCAGCAACTGTATTCCATCAACTCTGCTGGAGTTTGGTGAATGCTCATGCGTGATTTTCTTACAAAGCAATCAACTTTTGACTGCTAAACATACTTAATTCCAAGGTTTTTTGGCAGGTTTGAAAAACTTGTCAACCCATTTTTGGAAAATTTGGTGGCGTTTTTTAATTCCGTACGTTGTACTGGGTTAATCGTGCACATTCTCCAAATGATCCTTAGCTTAATACGCTCGTTGCGTCATCGTTGCTATTATAACGTTGTGTCTAGTGAAGCCTTATGCTTGCTATCGTGGGCTTGAATCACACCGACAGCACGTTTGATGTTAACAAATGGTTTGAAAGAAAGTTAAAAGTATTGATATGTTATGTACATTTATTCGTAATATATCTTATGAATAACACAGGTAAGGTTGAACGGCATCTGAAATTCAATCGGATGGAGAGCAAAATTGACAACATCGTATGTACGAAAGATGGTCACTGGTCAATTTCAAAATCCATCCACTGGCAAGGTACATTATTAAGAGCCTTTTTTAAAGTTTTTCAGTGATACTACTTAATGGTGCGGATAAAGCATGCGCACATTTTACAATTACCTTGAGGTCAGCAAAGCACTTTCATAGCACAAATCTTGGACTTGAAAAAGAAAAAAAATATATCAAATTCATTATTTTGGTGTGCATTTGCACACACCTTGTTCTTCGTTACATCATCAATTGTTACTTGTGTTCGTCACCTAAGCATTATTTTTTGACTTATATCCTATAGTTTTAAATCAATACAATTCAGAATCTTTAAATAAGTCGATGGAAAATAGTCCTTCTTATAGAGTTATGTCGTTAGAGACACCATTCTTGACTGTGAGTTAACTTTTATTTTGCCGGCATTCTACAGTACCAACATATTTTTACTTGTGTTTGCTCCCACAGAATGAAAACATACATCTGGTGTTAGCTACCTGCATAAATGCTGATCGAGAAACCACACATTTCTCGAACATCTCGCGCCTTTCCAAGTTCGGCGAAATGACGCCTTTAGCCTTTGCTGTAATTCATCTAATTCTGATATGCAAATTTCCAGTTTGATATGAGAACGAAAATCAGATTTTATGCTTCCAAGAACAACATGTTTCCTAAAATGCAGTTTACAGGAAAGAAGTTAATAACCATTGTTAACTACTTACTTCTTCTACTAACTTAGTAAAGTCAACTTGCCTCCTTGATAAAAATTGACTTTGGATTTTCTGAAATAGATTGTCACGAAAGGCATGCGATTGCAAAATTATAGTTCTATTTACCCGGTTTTCAAATTTCACTCATATCAAGCCCTATATTAATAATATTTATGAGCAAGAAAAAATACAATGTATTTTTGTAACAGAATATGTAAGATATATTTTGCCCCTTATTCATTGCTCATGGCCACACTTGATTTGATTGTTTCCTGCTTGCTCACATGCTGACAGATTGATGCTGCAATTTCTTTTAACAGTTGACATTTTACAACTGGATGAATACCAATGAACGCCAAATATGGATTTTAGATTGTGTTTGGGAAAAAGGTCTTTAACTGTCTTCCATTTATGATTCATGCTGTAGTCCATCGAAAGAGACTGCATCGATTGTGGGTCAAACGCACACCCACAAGATTCTACATTTGTTATAGGATTTAGGCGCTTCCTACAACATACCTTGGAATTGTAAGTCACTCAATTTATCAATAATTATTGCTATTTCTGCGACAATGTCTCGATGGTTGGTATTCGATTCGTCAGTTGCTACCACTGCAACACCGTAGTGTGAAGTTTGTCATCCTTGTGCTGAAGTTAAGCCTACGTTTAGTAAATTGCCATATGGCGGGCAACCAAACAAATACTTTTGCCGTCTGGAAAATTGCCAAGCACGATTAGCTTTTACTATTCACGTTGACATCGCACAGGAATGATCAAATTTCCCGCAATCAACGATTAAAATGCTGGCCAACAAAATACCTTCCCACAAAGAGCAACAAACACCGGCAAAAAGAAGTCTTTTAATCTCGTAGGCAGGTGATGAGTAGTGAGAATGTCCTATAATTAAGACATAACCGCAGTAATTTTTGTTGCTCACGATGGATTGTAACTAAAGCCCAACTATTTTAAGGAATAAAAATTATTTGTCAAGCGATGGAGTCTACTTATTAGGAATTGGGAACGTTACCCAAAATGGCTAGGGAAGTAGTATTATATTGCGTGGTCTCGGCATGGCTAATCACCAAGCTTTGGCTAAGACTCAACAAATAATTGTTAAAGTGACGAAATGCTCTCATCAGCAAAGCATGTAGGCCAGATAACCGAGAGTCGAATGAATCAAGTGTAGCCTAGATGTCAATTGGACCGGAAAAATTGGCATTCTCTAAATAATTGAACAGGTTAGTACTGTGGCATGGGCCACAACTGCAGCAACTGCAAACATGTTAAAAGACTTGCGAAATATTTTCCTAATTTTGACGTACTTTCTCATTTATCCTGAACTACCCGGAGACAGTGAAAGATTGCAGACATTTTGTGTTGCATTGGTACATTTTTGCCATACGAACAAATAATATTGGAGGTCAACGAGGTCTTCCCTGCCTAACTATCAGCACTCCTTGGTAACACCATGAGCGTTCGCATCAGTCGAATTTGGCGACCATATTCCTTGCGGTCTTAGTTCGTTCTCCCTTGGTTTGAACCACAACGGACCGATGATGATCTGGGCAAACATTTAAGCCTTTAAATGACTCGGCGGATTCTGCAACCAGCGAGGGAGTGTCTGCCTGCATCTTCCGCACTTTGTTGATGACCCAGGTGACCTCCACGATGGCTCCCATTTGACATCCCCTCAAGGGCAAAATATTTTTCTTCTTTATATCACTGGGAGTTTTTTTTCACTGTCTGCTCTTTTTCAACTATGTTTGCACCCAGTTGGCTCTTATAAATTGGCCTCGTCAACATCCTGAGATACTATTTTTTGATACCACAACTTGCATGTACAAAAAGAGATTTCAAAGGTAACTTACCGTAATCTACCTCAAATATACTGATACTGATACTGACTACTCAACTTGACGTGCAAGCAGAGATACAATCACACAGAATACATTGCACGCCTAAAAGATTTAACTGTAGAAGATGGAACCAAAGTGATAAGATGTCACCGATAACTATTATCTTAAAAATATCAGCTATTTATCACACCCATTATTGCCTTAATGGCTGTGGAAAGCAATAAAAATCAAGCAGTTCAACACCGACTGTTCTTATGAAAGAATTGAATTGCTGCTCTTTATTTTAAATTCAACGTTTGGGCAATGGTGTTTTAGATAAGCTGCTCTAAATGCCAGCAAATAGGTGAAATGTTAAATAAGGCCACTTCTTCATCTTACAGGTCAATGCATGCGTTAAAATTATATATCATTTTAATAAGCAGGCTACGAATCGTGAATATTTTGTTGCAAGGTCGGATTCCGATCAACACGTCTCAGGTTTGAGCGCTGGGTGGTGCACTACCTGGGGTTGAATAGGACTTGCTGATGACGGTTGATGAAGAAAAATTGTCAATTGCAGTCTCCAAGCATTGTTCATGAAATGTTTAATGCTTTATAGTGACATACGCTTACTTTTTAAAACAATTCCATGACCCAGGTCACTGTATGACCGCCCTTCTCGGTTAGTTCGTACCCATGACATTAAAAAGATATTGAGCATATTGTGGAAGTAGAGCCAAGTAGAGGCTTCCCTTGTACAATGGTCTGAAAAGTGGAAAAGTTGCATGAGGACAAGATTTACTGGGCAAATTTGCTCTCAATATATACTGTTCAATGCGCATGCCACTGTCCCTTAACCCATACTCCCACAAACAGTTGATATAAGCGGAAATGACTGCTTCATTTTCATGTAATCTTATTTAACAAAAACGAGTTCAAACCACCCGAAGTTAAAAATAATTTAGATGGTAAAAAATCAGCTACGTTTTTTGTAAATATGGCTTAAACGTTTTTCGATAAGCTGATCCAGCGAAAGCGATTATTTTTTCATCTGCTAGATTTTATGTGGTACATTCTCTGTATTGGTGGAAAGTGGCTAGTGATTTAACCAAATCGTATGGTAAAGATTGCAACCTATCAAACAGTTACACCACTTATCATAATTGAAACTTGTAATCCAGTATCGCAATATTTACTCATTAAATCAAAAGTAAGGATTGGTTATTGTTAGCATTCAACATTACCACCGTAATTGTTAGTATTGGATTTTATTTGTTTCCCAATATAGGCCCATTGTTCTACAATTTATTAGAAGAAGTTTCACCAACCCATGTAAGCGAATTTGATTTTAGTAATACGGAAGAACATGACGACACATACGGTTCAGGTAATTTTTCAAGCTTTTTTATTCAAGCAAGCTAGCTAAAATTATTTCGTTCATTATCATGTTAAAAAATGGTTGAAATTGCTTTTATTAAAAAGGGTTTTCCAAATAAAATTTAGAAAACGAACAGTTTTTTTACATGCATCACTTGTGTTATTTCTAATAATGTTGGTGTATTTTGCCAAGGAAGCACGTGCAGCCTTATATACTTGTTTATCGGCAATCATACAAGAAGGTAAAAGCAATGTCGGTTGATTATGTTACTAGAGCCGAAGCTCTTAATACATTAATTTCTAATAATTTTGTGGAATAACTAATGAAATTGTGCAACATAGTGCACATGGCATAGCACATATTTAATATCAATAAAATGTTTCTTGCGCCACTAAGCTACTTCAGATGACGCTGCTAGTATTTCTCATGCGGTAATAGTACTGAACTATTATTCATTATACTTAAAACATTTTCGTACAAATTATCACAAACATTCATAAGAATTTAGTTTTAAATTGATAGATTTACGTCAAATTATTTGTTTATCGCAGCAGATAAATGTTTTTAATATAAATACATTTTTGAGAATGATCAAACTCATAGTTCATCTTAGGTCGGTTTAATGTTCTTTTTACGAAATTTTCGCTGCAGAATTTATAACAAAGTATAAGTGCATTGTTTTAATGTTTGAAAGATTATTAATGAACCAGTATGCACTGCAAACAAAAAAACCATATTTGAAGTTTTGCTGCACATAATTCACGGCATCAAAATATAATAAATCTTGCTAAATAGTGGTATGCGGTAAACATTTATAAAATTTGAATAATTGCCTTTATATAACATTTCTGCTTCCTTTAATGTTTTGTCATGTTTTAAATCTAAAATATCTTTTTGGCGGAGATCATTGCTCCTGGAACGTGTACAATGAGGCTGGTTGTATCCTAATTTGTCGTCAAATTGAATTGTCGTTTTGCATATTTAAAATCGTTTCATGCCTCTTAATACCAGAGGTGAAATTTTTCATTTGTCATTTGTTAAGGCACTAAAATGAAATATCCCAAACATGAACGGGAATTGAAAGCAATTTTGGTTTGGTTGATGTGCACCATAAGTGCAGGCTGAAATGTGTAAATTAGTTAATCGGTTGAATTAATGTCATTATTTAATTTACTAGAATTTAATAATATAATCATTCAGTCACGGTTTTCTGTTTCTGTCATACAATGTTCTTTTAATAATACATTAAGCATAAGGGTATTTATGTTAATTTTTCTTTGTAATTTGGATTTGAAATATTTTCATTATTGCTAATAAACGGTCAACTTAAAGTGTTTTTCTTGCATGATTGACCGCCTGTTTACAGCTAACTATAGGTCATAGTCCTTGAAATTCGAAGTCCACTTATCCAATAAACGGTTCACACTAACGCAAATTTATCATTAGGTAATTGTGCATTAAAAATTCCATTTTGTTACTAATATATGTTTTCTTTACGCAAAACCTTTAAATGTATACCCTTATTTATAATATTAGTGCCACTTATGTTTTTCAGATGAATGATAAAGTCCAAATAAAGGGCTATTGCCGTGGTCATCAATTTCAGAATGACATGACAGAAGAGCAAATATTTGGTAAAAAAGTTTTTTAATGAATTTTTGGTCAAATGCAGTTAAATAAACAATTTCAGTTTGATAAATAAATTCTTAAACGGAGTTGCTTAACGAAAGTTTATATTTCACAAAATGTAACCACGTTAAATGGATTTGCTTTTTAAGATATGAAGCCCACTTTAAGAAGTTGGTGTCTATTTATGAATTGCTTCTTAGTAGGCATTGAGTCTGCTTTATCCTAAAGAGTGCTATTCATGTCGCTATAAGACATAATAATAAACGTAAATGATCTATTCAAACATATTTGTTCATACATTATGGTTAATATCCATAAAACTGGTAGATGGTTGACGTGTTTCCCATTTAATTAATGAATTTATAAAAGGCGATTGACTATATTTCAAATATTAAAATGTTTTAACATCAAAATTAGGTTTTATTTAATTTTTTACTTGTATGTTAATTGAAATTTTTGCTTAATCTTTCCGTTTATTTAGTTTCTACATATCCAAGTGAGTCTCTCAGCTGGTATTAAAATTAATTTGCGTTGGGTTTTGCTTCATTATAATTGTTGCAATGTTTTTATTATATTGCCTTAAATTGTATTAATGAAGGCAAATTCATTTTACAGAAAGGCTACCATATTCAAAACATCGTAAGTTGGAATTAACGTTATTTGATTATCCGTACAATGCAAATAAAAATTTAAACCATAACTTTACTTTTTTATTTGCTCAACTAAATAAAGTTAAACAAATTCAAACTTTTATTCAAATTTAGGTGATCTTATAATTGAGCAGTTTTTAAAAATCTTTTTTAGCTTTATGATTTCCTTGGATCGCATTTAAATCAAACGTCATTTTAATTTGGTTTGATTTTCGACTGCCAGATCGCATTTAAGCACAGAAAAACATTTTTAAGTGCTGTCTGTCTCTACAGCTATAGGATATTGAATAATATTAATTCGCAAATGCGTTCCTTACGTTGAAACTGCATTCGCTCCTTTTTGGACGTGCAAACATTTGCTAATACAAGCGGATAGGCAAGGTGCAAGAAGAATTTGCCCAATTGAAGAGGCAGGCAGACTCAGGATGTTGCAGCAAGACCATATACCAAGGCCGCATGCAAGCACATACCACAGCAGAATGTAGTTGCCGAAAGAGCTTGGTAAAGGCTGCCGTATTCGCTTATTTATACCGCTCTTCACCCATAAGAGCACATTTTAAACGTAAACAAAGTCAAAAAAATCCAGATTTAGACTTTAAGCAAAACTGAGGCCAGAATGAGTAACAGGCGAAGCAGTAAATTAGAAGAAAATAAAACCAACACGCAGTTTACCGAATTTTTCATGGATTCGGATGTTTGAGCTCTGTGGCCAGCTTGTCCAGAGTAGGTGGAATGAGAGAATTGGGAACAAGAGTTCCGTCAGTTGAAATATATGTTGCGAAAACGCAGGTGCTTCGTTAAATCACAAACGCAATTCAGTTTTAAATGGGTCCCAGTATCATTGTCAGCAATTCCTAGGGAAAAACGTGAAACATGACCAAGGGTTGCTTAAAGTGTATTTTACAGCATTGTTAAGAGATAGCAAGTCGATTCACCTTCTAAAAGTATATCGAATAGGGAACAGTCAGTCGTCAATCGGTCCAAATCCTCGGTCATGACCCTTTAAAATTATTTTAGAAACCAAAGCGCAGGTGCAGCTCTTGCTACAAAGAGGCCATCCCTGTGGGATATGCATGATGGAGACTTTTGTCAATCTGACTACGAGCCAAGAGAACGAATGAAGATGAATCAACTGATAAACGAACTGAAAAATTGAAGTAGCAATGTTAAAATAGCTTAAAATCAGAGAGGTATATATTATTCACATCAAAAGATATTTTCTTTGGCCGCAAACAGTCAGGTTGACAGCTGAACCAATGTCAAAATGCCTGCTTTGGAGGTTTCTATAAGAAGTAGTGGCCGCTGTCTCGAAACACATCTTACCAACTGCCAGAGCTCTTCAACAAATTTGATGTGCTCAAATCTATATCTTCTTAGCAGAAACCACCCATTATTGCATTGTCAGAGACGTGGCTTACTAAATAAATAGGCCTTAGCCAAGTCAGTATCGGGGCTATTACCTGTTTCGTTGTGAAAGACCCGACACTTAGCCTATGCGTTTTTTACCCGCCTACTATCTCACAAAAAGGCGATAATGTGCAACTACTAAACTCATGTAAATTTATATGTCATTAGGTTAATTTATTACTCCAGTATGGCTTCAACGCACTTGGCATAGATTATAAAAGTTCAGTAGTAAAGACTGCAGCGACGCCATTCGAACATAAACTTTTATAATATTCCCTGGACAAAAACATTACCAAGTACATTGACTTCGGTGAAAGAAAGTCTACGATCAAATTGCGTAGATCTCGTTTTCTTTAAAGGTGAATGAGTAATAAGGGAATTGAACACGCAACTGCTACTAGGGTTAAGGGACCATGTTGCTTTTATCTGCATATGTACTCTCCTGTCTCCACAACTGCAAATAAAGAGACGCTGAATCCTTTGGAAACGGGATTTGGACGCAATGAGACGTGATGCTTTAGTGGAAACATAGTTAGCCAATACGACTGATAGCGATACAAACTCGCAGCAATTTCAACGGATTATATAGCACCTAATTGAAGTCCATTGCTCAATGAAAAAATAATACCATTTTGCAACCTACTTCGATTGATCCGATGACAAAAATGGGCATAAAGAAGAAACAGTGACTGTTAAAAAATGTGTTTATATCTGTACCATCCAATATAGTTTCTCGAATAGAAAGAGAAAATAAATGATGGTCATTAGCAAATACGGATTGCTAGAAATACCTTCGAGCGTCAACTGACAACAGAAACCACGGGATTCCCTCAAATGTTCAAGGGAACATCTGCAGTCGACAGAAGTATCGGGATGAAATTTGTAGTCTTAATGATAGCCTCGGTAGCATATTTACTGAAGGACGGCAGTACGTTCAGCTTCTTTCGCAAATTTTAGATGGTCCTTTAAGGAAGAATCATCTGATGAATATCTGGAATTTTCGAATGGCAAAGATAGACTGTCATTGAACCGTAGTCTTTTCAGTCGACGATGTCGGACGTGTCCTCAACCAAATCAAGCCAGACAAATCTTCTTGTCTGAATGGGAGCCCAGGGCTGATAAAAAAGGGACTATTGGCTGAGCAAGCAGTGCTCCTTTCCTGTCTTTTTGAGCTGTCAATGACAACATGAAGCTTGCCTTCGCTGCGGAAGACAGCTTAAATCCTTCCCTTCTATAAGTGAGGTAGTTAGATGGCAGGAAACAGCTTCAGGTCTTAAAAGCTTGACTTGCCTATCTTGCAAAACAATGGCAGTTCTTGTTATGCGTATCAATCAAATATGTTGTGATGAACATTTTTTCTCACAGAATATTCAGGATAATTTTCGGCGATGGCACTCCAGCCGTTCAAATCTTCTGACTTCATTTGAAGTCTGGACCAGTGAATAAGAATGTGGCTTCGAAGTATTTAAGGAGTGCATCGGTTGTCGCAAGCCATTTACAGCGTGTCCTATCATCGCCTTTTAAATAAACTGTGCATCAGAGGAAGTTTTGAACTGGAGAAAATTATTTCTGATTAGTCGCAATGAACTTATCTGTATTGGGTAGGATAAATCAGACTGGGTGAACGTGGTATTTGGCGTTCTTTAAAGCTCTGTTTTTGGTCCACTACGTATCATTTTTAATGTGAATCACGGTCTTCCGGAACTGGACTGTGGTGAGATAACGTTTTCTGATGACTTTAAGACTTGGCAAGTCATTAAAGACCTGAGCAATCAGAAAGTTCTGCATAATAATATACGCAGACTGCAAAAATTGTTAGAGAAATGGTTCCTTGATTTCATCCTGCAAAAGTGTGCCGTTCTCCATGTGCGTCTTTACTATTATCTGCCAACTGCCAACGTGAGGGCAGATAACCTGAATGAAACTCACATTCCCAGTGAATCTCCACATAAATACTTCGGTGTTTGGATACATGAGAGAGCGGAATACGCTTTATTGTGAAGTATCAATCAACATTTGCAGCAAAAGAAAATAAATGGCTCCATTCACTAAGAGAATAGGATAAGTTAAAGTACTATGCAAGAATCAAAGACTCCAAAATAAACATTTAGTTGGAAGACAGTTCCAATCTCATCTTCATTATTTCAGTCTCTTCACACGTTAGTTAGCGTGCTTGACATGGCAAAAAAAAGAGCTGATATGCCGATGTACTCAAGCTATATGACAAAGGCCTCGGCACATCGCCTGGGAAGACTTCACGCAATCAACTCAGAGTGAAGAGGATAGGTTTCATCATCAAGAATTCACCTTGCAAATGTTTTACTCTTTTGAAGTGCCATTTGGTAATCGAATTCACTAATACAGTATACCAACACCTGCAGCAGAAGGAATCATTCGGAGGACACTTTTTAAAGTCAAAAAGCCATTTAAAGCAAAGCTGGAAAAATCACGGGTGACCAATAAAGGATGAGGGCGGAATACATGCATTTATTACTCGCCAGATAAGGGCTCGATATGCGTGAAATAGAACGTAAACGGCTAATATAACATAGACGTTTAGGCATTTTGTAAAAAGAGTATCAATATAATGGGAGAATAACAGATGGAATTCCAGAGTAACGCCAAGGTTCTTGAAAGAGAATACCTCGTTGGGATGGATGGCTGAGGATTCAGAACTAAAAAGGAAGGTTGCAGGGGAAAACACATTTAACAGATTTCTCATGCTTGAGTTGAAGACCAGTATCTGACGACCAGGCTGAGACATGGCCAAGGCGGTCCTTCAGAAACTGCATATGTGCCTTGTTTTTAGGACGATGACCAACAACCATATTGTCGGCATGTTTGATGTACAGACAGTGGTTTGGTGAATTCAAATCGTCAGTATGGAGGGAGAAGAGGTGAGAGGATAGGGTGGCACCTTGAAGAACACCATACTTGTTTGAAAGGAAATTAGATTTCTGCTTGCCGGATTGTACGAATTGTGTGCGGGAAAAATAATCTTCGAGCAAAGAGGCAAACCATCCGGGAGAGCCACATGCCGATGTTTTATTTAGGAGATGGCACGGGATGATGTTAATGGCAGAGGAGTAGTCAAGAAATATACATGCGTAAGCAAGACAGCCCATATCTTAAGCTCGTAGAGCCGAATTTACCACAATGGCAACGGTGTCAAGGATACTACGCTGGGCCTTATGAGCAAATTGTAATGGGTCAGAGCAATTGAAGGAAAGGGCTTAATTGTACCGAGAGCGACTCGCACAGCAATCTTCAGTAAAGCCGAAGAGTGGGCGATTGGACGGAAAGACTTAGGACTGAAATTAACGGACCATTTTGGATAGGGGTGATTCTTACTGAACGACAAATTTCAGGAATCTTCGACTCTATGAAGGATATGTTTATAAAGTTTGTCAAAATAGGGGCAATCTGCGAGCAGAAATATTTTAAAACAAAAGGTTACCCATCATCCGGCCCAGTAGCAGTTGAACCATGGACCTTTTCAGTTTTTGCTCTACAGTTGCTACTGAAACAGGAGAAAAAACTCTTGGTTGAACTAAAAGGTTGTTTGTGGTAGAAGTATGGATAAAATGTTCATTTAGAGAGTCATAATCAATTTCAATGTGTGCTTGTTTACCACATTGTCCAGTCAGGCCCTTAAAAATCCTCTAGAGTTCAGCGGAGGAAAGCTGTACAGAAGGTGAGGATGGAGAAGCAAAAAGCGGGCAAACAAAAAAATCATTTAGTCTGGAAATGTCACTTTCAATTAGACGTTAACATCCTTTAGACTGCTAAGGAGGCCAAGCTTGTAGAGTAGTTCTTTTTACGTCTTTAAAATTTAGGATAGGCAGAAGAAATGTTTTCAGGTCGAACCATAACGGTATTAAGAGGACAACAAATATTGAAGATTGCTTTTAAAAATATTGAAAGGAAGCTGGAGCATGACCCTACATTGGATTGCCTGAGGAAGACGTGGATAGCGTACGATAAACAAGCTGGAGAGGGCAAATATTTTCTGGGGTTGTGTCACGAACCTTTATTTTCCTTTCGGATTTTAGAAGCAGCGCACGCTTGGATGATGAATAAATTGTTGGAAGGCCTTATACTACAGAATGATCGGAACCGGACAATAGAGCTCTGTTCAAGGAAAAACTTGGGTTAGTTGGTCGAAAATGTGATCAATAGGGGCATCGGCGCGAGTATTGAAGGAAACAAGGTCATCAAAGCCTAACAACGTAAAAGGACGTAAATTTAAACGATTAAAGTCGGCACATAAGAGAATAAGATGCTCGCAGAACAATTAAGCAAGTTTTTGTTAAGGAAAATCAAAAACGGTTAATCGCACCTTCACAGGTAAAGGGGAAAATACAAATACAAACAAATAAAATGCCCTTAAATGTATGACAGCGATAACGTCTAGTAAATATTCAGGGTATGAAAATAAGGACTTACGCTCTGAATTCATAACGCAACGTGTAGTAAAACAGTGGAATGTTTTCCCACAATCGGTCGTGGACGTGACGTCCTTATAGCTATTCAAAACTTTGCAGAAACAATTATGTGTTCCTTGTTTTCCATTGACGATATTGACACGAATTTATGATTCCAGACATGAGTTATGTGCAACAACAATGCAACTTATATTTTGTTAATACTATTTGTATAGTGTACATTGTTGAGAGTACGAACAGATATGTATGTGACGCACCAGCATGCAAAGAATAGGGTTTTCCAACGCGCTATCAATCACCCTTACTAATTAAACTGCAAAAATAAATAAAAATCATTTGTGGTTTATGTTTGCCTACACCACACCATAATAATTGTTATGAACAGATATACGCCGAAAGCCTCGGATCTTTTTAGGGACAAATTGACTTCACTTTATTACACAATGAATGAAACATGCGATGCTTAAAATCTTCTGGTAAAAGAATTCACAGCTACGAATACAGACGTGTGCTGGAAAAAATATTACTTTAAGGACAAGGGGCCCTCAATCTAGTTGAAGAGGTTTTCAGTTCTCAAACCGCTCTGTCATAAATTAAACTATTTAGCATCAGTTCTATGAAATTACAACATCGGCGTTTTAGAGACCACGCGTGTTTATTAAAATACAGGTCACACGTTAATCGGGCGATTAAACAAAAAAGGTTCCTAGGGTCTATTCTTAGCTAACTTAAGCTTAAATCTTCAATAATGCAGTGTTTTAAACCTAGTTACCTACTATCCTTTACTAAAACTCTGTTTACCATGTACATGTACCATGTTTGAAATTCGTGAGCTTCGGTGCAAAAAATATGTTTAAAAATGTCCACGAGGAGCGTTTTGGGCTAACCGTGGATATTTAAGGGCCTTAGCTAAGTACAGGTTTTACCGGACAAAATCTCCCGAACTACCATTTGTTTTAACAGAGGCTTTTCCCAATTTTGTCCACGGGGCATAATTCCTTGCACACATGGAAACCGGACCTGCCACCGTCTCTCCGATAAGTCATCTTTCGTTCGTCGTCTGACATAACGTTTCAAACATAATTACACTCAGTCTATCTTAAGGTCGCATACACCATATTTCCTTTTACCTTTTTCTGTAACGATTCACTTATAGGTAATCCATCTATTTCATATATATCATACTTATCGTATTAACATACTTCGTACAAATATGGATTATTATATTGATCTCTTCACTTATCTCCTATTTTTTGGTGCTATACCAGAATGTTAAATTCTTTAGAACACAAAACATCTCGAGACACTCCCGTGAAGAAGAATCCTGATTTGTATCCACGACCCTATTTTCCAATTCGGTCCTTATTTGCAAATCGACCGGAGGCTGCAAGGCCACCTAAAATGTTTCTCAAAATTTGGAAATTTGTTTCTGAATCGAAAAGTGTACATAAGTAGTTTTTTAGAATTAATTATCGTTCAGCTTAATCGTAACGTATGTCAGTCACATAATAAAAACCGTCATTTGAACTATATTATATTCAGCCACATGCAATAGCTGTACTCTCAAATAGACGTTTTAAAGTAATTTGAGAGATTTTTAGGTATGTTCGACGCTGCTTTACATTTTATTATATCTTGTACAAACTTACAGAAATTTGTTTTTCTTGTTCACAGTTGGTAGCAACTTATGTCTTCTCTAAATTGTATGCTTAAAAAAGGGTATCTTTTTGTTTTAGAAATACTTTCATGATGTGTTTCTTTTGACAATTTTGGAACGTCCATCGTAAAGCCTCTTTTATTTCAATTAATTGATGCTGCTAATAAGTATGCAACTTGGTCGGTATCCTTTGCATATAGTAATAAACACTAAGCGACATTCTCTTCATGTCATAGTTATTTCACTTCGAAGGACTGTATACAACATGTATTTTATACACCTCAAATGTACGTGTAAATTCCGGTCGAGATTAAAATTATTTGGAAATTGAAAACGTGTTTAGAAGCCAAACGATGCATCATATTCAAGTGCAAAAATTGAGGTAGACCTAAAATGCTACTAAAAGAGTACAAAAATAAAAATTTGTGCATGTTCTGTATAAAATATATTAAATACACAAGGACATCGAATATTGGTAAGAAAATTATTTTTTTACTGTCTTTATGCTGTACACAATTTAACTGTTTCATTCGGTCAGTAAAAGCCCATTTAAAAGTCAGCATTCATTGATAAATGACATATTTCAGGATAATGCTACACAATAATTAATTATACCATTGCACTTATTTATTTTTTCGATATTAAAGTACATATTCTAATTACGAGAGCGTTTCGTGAGATAGTTAATTTACTGTCTGCTTCTGCTGAAAAAGTGTTCGGGACCTCTGTGGTGGCAAATTAAATATTTAAAGGGACTATTCCCACCTGGTATTCCCACTTGCTTCGCAGTTCTGCATTCATTGAGCGACTGCTATGAGCACCGATGAACTTGACTTATAGTTCGCGCATTCACACTGAAATAGTGGGGCAAGCTATTTAACCTCAGACTGTAGGGAAACATTATTCTAATCACGTATTCTTCTTATTTCATGCTATTGAAATCTTTATAATTAGAAATCCGAAAAAAAGCAAGCTATGAACATCGGAAATTAATTTGTTTTTATTTTCTTTAGTTACGTGGCTGTTTTTCCGAGTGAACACAACACGACTTGAAATTATACAGAAACTAATTTTACTCAAATTTTAATTTCTATTCAGAAAATTTGGCACATATACGTTTAAAGGGAATTATAAAAAATTGAATTTCAAAATTATTTTCTTACGAATTTTTGAAGAGCAGCCCATTGACTCATTTAAGTGTCAACTGCGGTAGAAAGGTGAGTCAATGTGAAAATAGCACACAAATATAAATGTTATACGTAGCGGAATTGGCGTTGCATGGTAAGATGCTGCATTCAACAATGAAAAAATTGACTGTTTTGTGCACTGTAATTAAGACCTATCTGAACTGTGCAACTCAGCACGACATTAATAAAAATTCATGTCATTTATCTGCAGCAATCACCTTTTCATAATTGGTAAATCCAGTGTGTTTCATTTCAAGCACTTCTCACCAGGGCGAGTTGTGCACACATTTGCTTGCAGTGTGGAGCAAACTTTCTTAAGATGAGCAATCGCTTGAACAGTGTTTATCACAGGCTTCCTAAACCTGCCTTATATTTTCGAATTGACCTCATTTTTTTTTAAACCGAGCCTAAAACATATATTTAATAACAGTATGATTTTACGACTAGACGCATCTATTCGCTTATATGCAAAAGAAAACGGCTTGTATACAATACAACTTTTATTTATTTACTATTTGCGAAATTTGCAGGTGAGCTGTAAAAAGCTGACATCTCTTGATTACGTGAAAACATAATCAGTATTACACCCCGAGCTTATTCTTTGTAATCAAAAACTCTTTCCAGTATTCCGGCTAACATTTCATGTTTAACGATGGATAACCTCCTTCATTTTCTTTGTGTAGAACGCTGTTTAATTTTACCCGGTGGCAAACTCCGAAAATTCTTATGTACCAAAGACCACAATTTATCGACGTGTAATCATAGGCAATTAAAAGAATCCGAACATTTGTGCTGAGAAATCCTTCACAGATGTCCAACAAATAATTTTGGGTTAGTGTAAAAAAAATCCATCCATTGCGACAAAAACGACCCCGATTATTGTACCTGCAGGTTGAATGGAATCATAAATCCAACCGCTGAAAACCCATCCAGGGAATATTCTACCTTATGTTGATACCACTATCGAGAGCGTGCGAGCGATGTCTCAGCATTCCGCAGGTACTGATCAACTGATTGTAGTAGCCAGGTTTGGAAAACACTGTCGAACAGCATAATACATTTCCGTTTATGAGGGGAAATCAACTCCATGCTGAAAGATCAGTCGGAGTGGACTCCTTATTTCTAACTGTAACGTTTATGACAGATTTGTTTCCTACCATGGACACACGGTAACATTTAGAGGAACAATTCTTGTGGACATAGGGACCAGCGTGAGGAGTGTATCAGTATATTCTTAACATTAATTTCTCAAATGGCTTGAACAAAACACTTCTATATGGGTTTGGAAGAATATATTAAGTGACAGCAACTCTGGTTAGCGATTACTCACTGTGATATAACAAACGTTACAGTCGCGGCCTAGAGTCCACACAACTGATTTCGCAGCGCCATTTTCGGTTGCTCTACTGTAAGGGCGCTTTTGTTAAATCGAAAACCCCTTGGGATAAGATTGATGAGGAACATAAGACTGACCGGTATATGAGAAGTGCAGACGAGGGCTTTACTCCGGAGGGGCCACAAAGTATCCAGCGGCAAAATAAATGCAATGTGAAAATTTAAACGGCTGATATGCAGCAAGGGTGCTATCGGACTTCAGTTGTAAAAGGTAGGCAATTGAGATGGAGCAAACAACTACATCCTCTGACTGAGTCTGCTTCCCCCTTATGAGAGCTTTGCACATTCCCCGCTCCATAAAAAATGAGTGGCACAAACGGTAGCTGCGGCCTCGGATTAGAACGTGAGGTCGATGACTCAGCGCATTTGCAGCATTATGAACGGGTTTGAAACTATCATGGTGATCTAAAAGCCGCGGTTTGGAATATTGCAAACTGACGGGATAAGACGGATTGCTTAGTCAGCATTGTCTGTGTGGGTGTTGTCTTGGATTGTCGACTGGCAGACAAAGCGGTTCCTTTATAATTTCTTTCATACTTGGTTCTCTATTGCACATCCGTTCCGTGCGATTCTCGTCAGGTGTGATGACCTACCTAGGAGCGGCTCTGTTTGCGCCAGCCCCCTGCCTCCGCTCCTATCTCCAGAATTTTTGACGTGTCATGAGAGTGGACCCAAATGTGTAAAGAAGCGCAGCAGATGCAGTGCAAGTTTACTTCCACTTTAATTAAATTTATGCAAAAGTCACCGTTACTTCCGCACCTTCATGTGGATCACACGGTAAACCTCGTCCAAACCGACAATAAATCTGTCGTGGCAATAACGAACCATTTTTATTTCCCGCCCTTTCTTTCATTCCATTTTCTTGTAGAATGTCTGCTTCAACTTGGTTTTAGAACATCGCCACATTGACTTTAACAGATGTCCACTTTGCTTTAAAATCTTTTTTTCCAAAAATATATTCATATACCATCAAAAGTGTATAGGAAGCAAGTCTGATAATAAGCTCAAGCATGTAAATGTTAATCTCTGAATAACAAAACATTAGGCATTAAATTACTTACAGCTCAGACATCGACGTACTAACAGCCGACTTATGTAGGTTATAGCAGTGACACCAAAGGCCCTTCAGAGTTTAATAAATTTCCCAAACTTGATCAAGAGTTCACGGTGCAGAGGCTGACTTTAGAGAGCTGTCAGAATAAAATCATAAGTTTTACTCAAAGCCCTGTGTCACACGCCGGGCTGAATCTCTTAATGTCAACGCATTTTAGTTTGTTTTGCATGAGTGCAGTCAAGGTCAGTTTGCGGGTTCAACCGTGAAATCCAGCCTTTTACGCAAATTTTAGTGTCTGGTAGACTTTCCATCGTCCGACCCGTTTTTTTTCAAAACACAAGTGAACGCAGGAAGTTTTTAATTGGGATACATTCAAATGAGGGTTACGCGCAGACCAGAGTAATTAAAGTTTTAATCGTGAACACTCCAAAGTTTCCGACTTATAATTGTATTTTAGGAGTTTTTGTGAGAAAAATAATTAATTCCAATTGAGCGTTCACAGACCTATAGAGCAAAATGTAAGTCTAACTTTGCGTTATTTTACAAACCTTACCATACTAATGGGTCCGCAAAAGGTAACTAATAAAATAAATCGCATAAAAAAAGTCGATTTGGTCTATGGGCACTGCGATATATCCCTTGTCTACTTGGTAAATTCCGCGTTTCGGCTACACAGACGCAATTCGTTCATTTTGCAGTTTATTTCCCGAACAACATGCTCATTGGCAAAAGTAACATAGGAGGTTGTTGCCAAATATTTATCATTCAAAAAACATGGTGTTCAACAGAGGCAGCTCAAACATTCCGAGCCCTTCAGGCACATTAAATGCCTTTACGTACGACTGTCCCACTTATAAGAATAACGGCGGAGTGTCGCATTTTGTACGGATAACCTTACAGCGAGAAATAATTGCGTTGCATATATTTCACTCGCACACAGCATTCCCGCAGGGTTATACAAGAAAGACAAAGTCAGGACGAAAGAACCTCGGCGTTATTTCATTTTATGACGTGTGAATCCAACTTATGATATTTATTCACTTATTGGAAAGGACGCATAAAGGAAGAGTCCCTGCAGCATGTCCCACAATCCAATTTATGACTTATTTATTGTGTAGGTGGTAACTTACCAGACCACGATTTAAACGTATCGTTCCAGTGTAAAATTGCATGGGGTCCACTGGAGCAGCGAGAGAAGTGCTCTATTAAGCTCACTCTCCTACAAAGTCCACGGAACCGGAGATTACTAATGAAGCAAATTCCCCATAACTAGAGCTGACAGGTGGAGGATCTTAAACACATGCCAACTAAACTGCAATCGTAAGTCTTGACAAATAAGTAGATGAGACGAAGGGCGTGATTGCAGAAAGACATTGGAAATTCCGACTAAGTCTGAATAATAGTTATGTTTTGTTGACATTTAGATCAGTCAACATCATTCAGAAGACAGCCCGACACTTTTAGGGCACAGCCAGAAATTGACAGCTATTTCATGATTATTACCGCTCGTCTGTACGCTCTTCTTCTGGCTTTTTAAGTGAAGTCGGATCGAGCAAGGTTCGAACCACAACATTGATGGACACGCATCAACTTCACAGATGTATATATCACACTGCATAATGTAAAATATAGGACTGCAGTGTACTGGTGACTGGTTGTGTACATGAAACCGCCGCCTGCGTATGGTCATTAATACTTCAAGGAGGCACGTATAAAATGTAATTGTGTCTTCTGGCAAAACGTTCGATATCGCCAGTAGTAGGCTGACGGGCGAAGACAATGGGATTGAGCAAGATTTCAACCACATGAGTGAGGTTGACGCACCTGCTTGACAAAAAAGAGCGAGGAATTCATAACACCTACTTGATCAACCCAACTCACCAGTGGCAGGTCTGAGACCCCTTTCTATGCGACTGTCTGCTAGGGCTGCAGATGGAGCCCTCAATTGGGATCGGAGGAAAACGACCCATAACCCGAGGAAAATCATAAAAATTTCTTCATCGAGATAGGGGGCTAAATATGAACGATAGAATCACCACGCCTCTGGCTACCCGGACATACGAGAACCCTTATGCATGCCTTCGTGTGACTATTGCTTGCTTTATAAGACACATTCGAGTAAAGTGAGCAAGAATATCTAGTGTGGCAATATAGGGCAGGTTCAGATGTTTTGGACTAATAACGCGCATAAGTTGTGCAAGGCATTCCTTATGTCACACGCGTGCCTAGCGTCAATATGACTGGCTTCAGGAACGAAACCGACCAGGACAAGAGAGACCAAAATGTTCATCAGCCAGAAGCCCCTCCCACAGGTTTTGCACCACCTGAGGCTCGAACCCGCGACCCTCGGTTGGTGCCCCCTAGAGTTGGGTACGGCTTGCTGATAATGGGTAATAAGCTAGAAATGTGGGTAATGTCATTCTGCCTACATCACTAGCCGTAGTGTCCGCTGGCGGAGCTCAAGAGTAATCACTAAGCATAACGGTAAGAGTGAGTCTTTTAACTGATCGGCGAGCGTCCATCAACTAAAGTGGGCCTTATTTTACTATTTTTAGTGTATGAGCCATTCTGAGAGAGGTTAATATGGGAGCTCGAATTATAGTTAACAATAATGTAATGCCTACTCAAATTAAAGTAGTACACCAAGTATATAATACTGACGATAACGATTGGAATGAAGGCCACCAGGCAGCGAGACGACAACTTTCAGGCCATGCCACTTTGTTCAAGATATACACCACAAACAAGTCTGCGTTACACAGAATGCAGAACACATTTCGTTTAACAGAGCATGACGCTGACTCGTGGGCGTGTATAAAGGCTCAAGATGATGCAACGGAACAGACAACGTGAATAGAAAACACAAAAGGGGGAGGGGCAAGGAATGGTTCGAGAAGTTTTATGACTTTCCCAAAGCCAAAAATGGCGAGCGGACTGTCTGCCAACATATCAATCCCCACAGCTGAAGTAATGTATAAGTGCCCTCAGCAGCTACTAATCGCTCTATTTAGTGCAAATGCCCCAAACAGTAATTTCAATCTCGAAGATACAACATGTAACAACAGTTTCCTCTAGGCCGTCTTGTTGTCATCAACACTTCCACCTCTTTGATCCCTTCGTATTATAAGGATGACAGGCCGAATGAAAGACAACGCATTTACGAGACAGCAAATTAGAAAAAAAATGTAAATTTTTTTTTCACTAAAAAGTACTTCAATGAACAGGACGAGGTGGAGTAGTAGGAGATGAATGGTAGACAAGGAGGGAGTCAGAGAGCTCCATGCGGATCGCTGGAAGAATTTCATTTTCAATGAAGCGTCTCAGAGGTAGCATCTCTTGCAGCCGGTATTCGTTTCTGTTTAACGACATCTGCGGCTCACAAACCATTAGAAGGGTCTCTGGCCTTGAGTAAGGGCGAAAGAAAAACGATTTTTGAAAGACTGCCATGCAAGGAACCAATGCCTCAACGACGGAGCATCAGACTTCCACAACCTGCTTATCCGTCATCAAATCACAGGTCTTTTACCCAGCTCCCGGTCACCCCTTGACCCGCTATTCGACTATAAAGAGTCAGTGAACGCCACATCCGTTTGATTTTGGCTAGATTCGATCGCATTCAACAAAGCCGATGGGAGCTGTGTATCCGTACTAGTCCATTCTAAGGACTCTATCTGGCTTTTACGGCAACCCTGGAAGTCTTATACGATCCGCATTTGTGTACTGCACTGCGTTCACAGTGATATGCGAAAGAACGCACTTCAGTGTGAGAACTGTAGGGTGACTGCTTTCTCCAACGTCATGAGCTCTCCGCCCGTATCTTGAATATTTTTATCGGGCCCTCATGCAAGGCGATGTTTACTTAGTTAGGCCTGATTTCGGAAAACGCGAATGGCAGACGCAAAAGGTGTCTTTCCCACTGTTACCACTGATTATCACGAAGGCCTAACATAGTAGAGAGTATAGTTAGATGTTTGTCATCCACTGCCCTAGATCTGCGTGGTCCGCCGAGGAAAAGCAAACCGTGACGCTCCTGAGTAGCACTCAAGCAAATCGTGGAATTTTACCATAGGCATTTTGGTTTATTCGCGGTTATCAGCCATTGATTCTAGGTCCAGGCGTATGAAGGCTGAACTGTAACCAGCAAACCTTTCAAGTCGGCGAGCATACCCACGAAAACATGTAAGAAGTCAACTGAAGCTAAGGTACGTTTTCGATTATTCCTCGTCGGTAATATACAGGAGGGTAGAGTAGCAAGCGTTTAAACAACCAGCGGACGATAAGGTATGGCAAAAGGGTTGAGGGCGTTTAGAGCTCGAGGCCTGTCAGGGTCTTTGACGACGTGGGTTAGGGGGTAGACGGAGACGTAGAAAGAAGCATGCTGGGTTCATGTTCGGCCATGGGAGCCTTAAGGCCCGTACGAACGCTGTATGCGAGCACAAGGTTGGGTTGACTAGCCGTATGGCCACTTCGTTGGCCGTCGCAGGTATCCGCTGTCGCAGGAATTTCGACTGTCTAGTCAGCACTTTATAGATGACCCTGAATAATTGGTTAACGTCTACTCGGTGGTCCATGTCAACCAAGCGGGCCACAATTCTACTAGATTTTGAATTTTCCAGGCCTTTATTTATCCAGACATGATGATTCGCTCACATCCGTTTGGATAGGCGCCTTGTTTTTCGACCAATGGAACTTGGTCCACAAAAGCAAATGAAGGCGTACATGCACATTGAAGAGGTATGTAAGGACAGTCTATTCTTACCTTCAAGGCAAAGAAGTGGAGTACTTGAGTAAACAAATCTTATTTGAACGGCTGGGTACGCGCGGGCGATAGATGCGTTTAAGCGATGAGTAGAAGTTCGTTTGCTGGATACCCTCGAAATGGCAGTGTGATAAATAACTCCTTAGCCATCGAAACGTTCGATCGTACGCTCTGTCCAATGAGATCCGCAATTAGTTTTTTAACGTGTTGGATTCCTTTAAATGTGTGTTAAAAATGCCATCGGAAATATATTTGACCAAGAAACACACTACAGGATGATCGAAACATTTAGTCATTTTTAAGTAGTCTAAGGTACACAGCACAATACACTTCTAAAAAATAACTTTTTAGTATACATTCGGCTTCACGAGTATAGTTTAGAATCGCAAGGCGCATGGAGTATAAGGGTAAATAATGTCCTATTAGAGTCTATGTCAGAAAGCCCGCGAGGCGCTGGCTGAGGACCACAGCCACAGAATTCTAGCCAGCACCGTCCACTAGTTTGCATTTTGCACATTTAAGTTCGATTTAGTGTCGGAAGTTTGACATAAATGTCGATTTGTATAGGCAATAGAGAAGTGATCGCTCTTGCATAACCCCCGACAAAATGTCAATGCAAAAGGGAAATATTTTCCAAAGTAAAATGCTCAAAAACATAAAGGTACATAAACCCTAGGAAAAGTTTGCATTGGTCAGGTGAAATGGAGGCAGTCCAGTGTGGGCTACAGGGTGTCCACAGAAGACTGCGCATTTCCTGTTCATGCCATAAGCAGGTAATATTTCATATATGCACGGTTATCACACATTGTAGGTAATGCACTTCATAGTGACGATCACACCAGACTACCGAACGCAAAATACTTACATTTAAATTCAAGTGAATTAAATTCAAACAAACTCAGGTTCACTGTGAGGAATGAGGCAGAAAAATTTACATGGCCAAGCCATAGATGATAGTAAGACATGCGAGTAAAAAGGCTCTCCCTACCCCAGGGGCGGTTTGTGGTGCAGTTCTGCGTGAATCACATAGCCGCAATAGGCAAGAGCGAATGAGACGAACTCCCACGCGGAAACTGTAGTTGTTCTGCGAAGTAACCTATAGGTGACATTGAAGCATCGAAAAGACGGCTCCGAGGAATGGCAGTTGATGGTATCCGACTCAACTGGAGATGAGGTAATAAAGCACAACACCTACCTTGAGTCAAATCGAGTAGCTGATGAAAGGGCTCGTAAAGAGGAGACGAGGGAGGAGGCACATTGACCAAAGAAAGACCTTGGAGAAAATAAAATAGGCAATCTCCGTAAATTACTGTCAGATGAGCTGTTCTGACAAGAAAAAATCGACAAGACAAATGTTTCCCAAGCTTGCACATTGCAGACTAAGTCTAACAGGCTAGAGAAGGCTAAACGAAAATTAATTTGCGGCACACCCAAATACCGCCATGGCGATGAATGTTCCTGATTTCTGCTCTTGAAAGTCAAAAGTCAAAAAGAAAAGTTTATTTTAAAAAATATAGACAAATAAGTCCAACAAACAAACGGATGCCTAAAAAATTAAAAGTACCGGAAAAAAATGTGGCTAGGCGCAGGCAACCAACAGCTGAGTGTGTAACTTGAGGGCGGTCTAATAAGCGCAAACTGAGAAATCAAAAATACACCCTCTACTACGATTAATAAATCAAAATATGCATAAACCATATTCGTAAGTGATAATCACTGGCTACAAACAGATTAAATGACATAGGAATTCTTAAAATCTACATGCATCCAAAATAATTAGTATCTAGAAACGCATGCATGCACCTCCACTGATTATCTCTGGTGAAGCGATAAGCAAATAAAATAAATTTGCACGACCACGTCAGACCTTACGTCTAAAAGCTAACCTGTCTAAAATTGCCCAATCAGAGATGTGTTACAGGTTTACATCTACCATGCAGTTAAACCCACCTCCCACGGAAGCCCACAAATTCGCGCATGCGCATCTACAGTCACAACACTGAACTCCAAGAGTTTGGTCGAAAGCAGAACACTTCTACAACACAACAGTGGCAGGAAATTGTAGGTGGCGCAATGCTTCCATTAACTAATATATTTAAAGTCTAACGTCAAACGTAGGATGTAGCTAATGAAAAATCTTTGATAAATTATTAATGACAAAAACTTCTAGTTACAAAATCATTCGCACAGAAATGAAGATGACCAAATGGTACGGACTTGCGAACTTCTATTTGTTACGGCACTTTTTGGAAAAGCCATTAAGCATAAATCGTTAAGTTTCTCACCACATGCAGGTTTTTCCCGGGCCTTAGCGTCGAGGTTGTGAGCGAGCAGGCGCAATTTCAGGTAAGATGCAACAATATCCTAATGCATTGAAAGAAGGAAAGGTGTAAAGCGAAGCGGAAAAATGGAACTTAACAGATGAGAAGAATGACTTTTAGCATGCCTTGCACGTCATTGGTGGGGTATAGATGACTGTGTATAAACAATAAGCTCCGTCGATAACTGTTTTGCAGCTCACGCTGATATAAAAACAAGGTCCTATCAAGTTGATTACAACCAGTCGTGTCCACAGAGTTTTCCTAACACGTGTGCCTGTGGTGAATGCAAAGAAAAGAAGAAAAATACCGATTCTGAGAAATGACTGAGAACAATAGTTTTGACTTTCAAGCCACTTTTACCTGAAAAGAGAATCTTCAACTAGCCCATTAGGCACAGCACATATGACAACGGTATGCTTGAATGGGATAGTCCAGCACGCGTTTTGTGAGGTCTTACCTCAGCGAAAATTTGGAATCCATTTCGTGTGGAAACAGATCAGCCGCTGAACGTTTCTAGCGCATCTTGGTAATTCCAGTATAAGCTAAAATAATTCCCTAATCTTTCGGTGCACAAATTTCTTGAGCAGATGAATGTTAGGGCTACTGTATCCTAAAATGTAACTGTCCTTGTTTTCTACTAATAGAATACTTACTCGTTTGAAAAAAAACAATTTTTATATTTAAAAGATGAGACGAAATAGCCCTTGTCATACTAAACAATCGCTTAGTTACAACCAGTAAGAACGGTGTTTTGTTTTGGATATCTGAGGGACCCTAGAGCTATAACATTAGCGTAATAGCACACTCGAGTCGAGTAAACAAAAGCCGCTACGGCAGATAACTCAGAATTCAATATTATTAAACAAACTGTGTTTGCTTTCGATAAAAAAAGCCAACAAGATACATAATACAACACAAATACGATGATGTTCACAGGTAACTATGCAAAGAATTCATAAAAGGTGCGAAACCATAAATATGACAAATTTCAGATTTTCTGTAGAATTTAACCTCAGTAAAAGCGGTCAGCATTCATCGGGAAATCAAAGTTTTAACTTCCTTGTCTTTAAAACCATTATAAAAGTGCATATAAAGCAAATTTTGTAGAATAAATCAAGGTAATTCAGAGAAATAATAAACTTTCTGGGGTTGAAGTAATTTTTGAATGCGTCCAACAGTTTCTTCTAATTATTGATATTTTGGATTTTTTATAGTTCATTTCTACCCATTCATTTTGAATGTATACCTTAAGTTTTCTTTTATCGTTATAAACTAACCATTGTTAATCAGTTTTTGAAAAATTTCCCCACCTATACCGATTCAAATAAAAAAATATTTCACACAATTTTTTTCGTAAGCAATTGCTTAGTTGACGCCAGGTAATTTAAATTACCCGCCATCAACTAAAAAAATTTTTGCAGTACAAAATTATGCTGCAAAATTGTGTTACATCGTGTGCAAAGGAACCACGTATCTTTTTGTTCTCCGACTTGGACAGTTTGAAAATCGTTAACACTTCGCTTGTTCTGATTCTGGCATTAAAACTGCCACTGCACGAACGAAATTGCTCTTTGGAATTTTTCTGGAAATTTTCTTGTGCCGAATTACCTCACAAAACGACATCAAATTGGAATTTGTTTATCACCTTCGTCGACTTGATAAAAACAGCCTCTACACCAATACATACTGACAACCGCTCAGTGAACCAAAAAGTGCAAAACCCCTTGAAGATCTGAAGTTATCCAGGACCTTTGACCTCTACAAACGGCTGAGTCGTTCCTGAATATTCGTCCTATCATTTATTGTTTTTTTAAAGTGGTTTTGAACGAATAGGCGCATTTATTGCTCATATTGTTTCAATAGCGGCGTCGTTGGACCTCCGTTTGAAATTCGCTCGTCTCCAAGCTTTTGATATTTGGCCAATAATCTGTTCCCAAAGTCAGGACTAAACGAAATAAGTTGTCATTGGATCATATATTGTCTGTTTATCAGGATCAGCCTATAATTGTTTATAGACATTGTGTATTCAGGCACACGAAAATTGATATCAGAATCTCGAATAATAAGCTAACTCAGCTTCATTTGGATCCTGCCTCATACGGGCTTCAGAAAACAGTCTCTTGCCAGGAAAGGTGTCTACATCAGAAAGGAACGGAGAACCACTGGCAAACTCACTTCGAAGGCTGCATCATTCTTTGCTTCGTATTAACATTCGATAGTGAATTCGGTTCGGAAAAGCACTTCTTTTTGTGCTCAGTAAACTATTCGCTTGATAATTCAAGCTGCTCGTTAAAACTTAATGCATCCTCGTAGAGATCTTGCTGGCATGGGAAACGCAAATGTTCACGACCCGACCACGCGAGAAAATTATTCACCGCTTCAGCCAGGACTCGAAACGCCAACGTCTCGATTAGCTACCGATGCTCTTGACCGCTCGGCCACGCCCGGGAAGCCAGCAGAAAAAACATATAGTATACACTACAAAAATAACGATCTCTCCTATCTTTGTAAACTGTTTTCGATTTCATGAGACAAAAACTTACCAGAAATACTCAAGTCACTCTCAGCAGACCGAGAAGAACCACAAAGCAGCAATAATGAAGAAAGCAGTGCACTACTGAACATTACCAAAACTAAGCTAAACAGCGAAGGGCTGGCACACTGTGATGGATGCCGAAGGACTCACAACCAGAGTTTTGAGATTAGAAGGAGACCTCGATCTCCTATCGGAAATAATATCAGTCCTCATAAAACATAACAAAATTAACTCGCCGAAACACGATGCAAATGAGCCGAAAAATATCAGCAAGCTAGAACATAATCATCGAAAGGAAACGGTAGAAGTCAATAGGCACAACATTAAGCGAAACAAAAAGAGAAAAAGAACGAAGTCATTAGAACAAACCTCTGAGTCAGTTGAAATACAGATGACCAGAAAGAAAATAAGCGAGGAGGAAATTGTGTCTTGCGTTTCCCCAGGTTCGGGAAATCTGGTGCACATAGAATCCGACTGCACAAAAGTAAATCAGCGATCGACGGTCTCTATAAAGTCGAAAAACAGTAATCGTAAGGTTTCTTTACTGCCACGGACGAGCGACAGCAGCATGCTCTTTAAATGTCCATCGAACAAAAATGAAGCAGGGCATGGTAGCCAGCAAAGTAATGGCGGAAAAGTGGCCTACGACTTATCGACAGACCTGGATGCCATAAACCAAAATTCAGGTTTTCCGGGTGCTATTCGTGCAAATGCATTGTCAGGAGAACTCACGCTGTTTGAAAGGTCCATAGAGATGTCTGCAAATGAACCAACAGGCTCACTGATGAAGACACATTTGAACACAGTATTAAAGACTGTATCAAAGGGTATGATTCAACCTTCAATCACTAAAAGAAAGCAGGATGCAGAAACGAGTTTTTTTCTGACAGGTCACTTTGTCTGGTAGTTCAGGGAGTCTCAGAGGCTACTGGGGAAACGCCAAAAGAAAGGGTAAAACAGGATCTGCTGACATTCCAAAATTTACTGAATGATACGCAAGAAACTGGTGTGACAGTTGACATCAAAAAGATCTTTCGATTGGGGCCTCTCGTTACAAATGAAACGCATGAGGTTCGACCAAGACCATTAAAAGTCGTTTTGGGGAGCGAAAAGCAGGTAGATCTATTGCTCTCTCGAAAGTCCCAACTACGAAAGAATCATCGTGGAGTTTTTTTCAGCCGGATAACTCTCCCACCGATAGGATGAAAATGAGGACACTGGTAGCAGAATTGAAAAGTCGTCAATACGAGGGGGAACAAAACTTGAAAATTAGTAGACAACAAAATAGTCAAAACGGTGCGCTCGTTTTTATGGGAACATCCGGTGAAATTGACGGCAACCACGCCGGTCAAAAGCCCTACCAAATGCCTATAGATTTGAACCCAGACAGGAGACTGGATATATCTTGGGAAATATCCAGCAAAAATCTCCATGTGGAAGAAAGAACTAAAAATCTTCAGAAATCGAGGCAAGGAAACAAAATTAAAATGATGTACACAAATGTGCAGAGTCTATTGAACAAAATGGATGAAATTAAACTTTCGTGGACCATTTACAACCTGACTTCATAGCTCTAACTGAAACATGGTTAAATGAACAAATCGCAGACACAGAAGTCCGAATAAACCGTTTTCAGCTTATCCGCATGGATAGAAACGGACGAAGGGGTGGTGGAATCGCAATGTTTATACGAGAAGGCATTGACTTCATTCCGGATGGGCCCTCGACAAATTGGATCTCGTCTTGCGAAATACTTTGTTGTAAACTGAAAGTCCCAAACCAACCAGACCTCCATATTGCCGTGGTATATCGACCCCCAGGACAGCGAACGGACACGAATGAAGCACTCATCACAGAGGTAAAGCAAATCTGCCGTAGCAAACATTTATTAATACTTGGAGATTTCAACGCTCCCGATATCGATTGGGTGTCAATGTACTGCTCACGATCGGAAAATTCATTCGAACAGAAATTACTTCAGTTGGTACATGACGAGTTTCTTACCGAACATGTCAAAATGAAGACGCGGTTCCGAAATGGGCAGCAGTCAAGCTGTTTGGATCTAATAATTAGAAGAGACGACAACTGCATCCTTGCATTAAGTTCTTACGTGCCGCTTGGACGAAGTGATCATTGTGTTCTTGCTTGGGAGTACAGTCATTTTTCTGTACCCAAACGTCGTGCAGATAGGGAGAGAAATGTATGGAAAGGGGATTATCCCAAAATGAAAGAATTACTGAATGGGATAGACTGGAGCCCTGCACATGTACCTGACCCTAATGCTGCCTGGTTCTTCATTAGTAAATTGATTCACCAATTGATAGAGAGATTCTGCCCACTTAAAAGGCGATCATGCGTCTCCCGACCCGAGTGGGTGACATCGGAAATAAAAAGGAATCTCAAGAAGAAAAGAAGACTGTGGAGAACATATGCCAGATATCAACAACCCGAACATTTTTCCGCTTTTAAGAAACAGCGAAATCGGTGTCGGAATCTTCTGAGAAAAGAAAGATCAGCCTTTGAGTCAGAAATAGTTAAAGACATACCAAGAAATTCGAAAAGGTTTTATGCTTACGTTAATAAGGCAAAACGAAATCGCGACTGCATTCCTTGTCTTAAAGACAATCAGGGAAACAGTTTAACTGATAACTCTGATAAGACCTGCCTCTTATCCAATTAATTTATGTCCGTGTATACCGAGGAACCATTTTTTGACGAGGATGAATACTACAGTACTGCCACATCAACAAACAAAATAAGCACGGTGTCGTTCCCAATGGACACAGTAAGAAAAACTCTGAAACAGCTACAGCCCACTAAATCACCTGGCGCAGATGGTATATCCGCAAAAGTTCTCAATGAACTCACAGAACAGCTGGCCTCTCCGCTCTCCAAGATATTTGAAAGTTCGATGGAGGCGGGGGCTCTGCCTACCGAGTGGAAGATAGCCAACATAACCCCCATCTATAAAGGAGGAGAGGACATCACCAAACAGTTTCCGACCAGTCAGCCTCACAAGTATCTGTTGCAAAATGATGGAGAAGATAATCAAAACGGAACTTATGAGGCATCTTGAAGATAATAACTTGCTTAGTTCATATCAACATGGATTTCGAAGTGGTCGATCCTGCCTCACAAACCTGCTCACATCCATGGAAAGTTGGAAAAATCATTAGAAATGGGTTTGTCAGTCGATGCGGTCTACATTGACTTTTCCAAAGCATTTGACAGGGTTCCACACAAACGTCTGATCTTTAAGCTCCGTCAAATGGGTGTGACTGGCAACCTACTCAAATAGTTGGCCGACTTTCTCACGGACAGGCGCCAGCGTGTTTGTATCGGAGACACCAAGTCTCACTGGGAAACCGTTCACAGTGGAGTTCCGCAGGGCAGCGTTCTGGGTCCCATTTTGTTTCTGATATACGTAAACGACTGCCTGGATTGTCTGACATGCGAGAAGGTAATGTTCGCTGACGATTTGAAGTTATGGAACTCGATTGAAAAACCGGAGGATGCGCGAAAATTACAAAAAACTTAGATCGCTTGCAAACATGGTGTGATGAGTGGCTGCTGAACCTTTATCTTAACAAATGCCAAATAATCCGACTGCGGTCTAGTTCCAGAAGGCTGATTAGATTTGAATACCCGTACTCCATCAGTGGTCATCAACTCCAGGAGGTAAACATTCTAAAGGACTTGGGTATATGGATAACACCAACTCTCAAACCATCGTCGCACTGTGCGAATATCGCAAAGAAAGCTATGTGTATCTTAGGCGCAATCAGGAGATCCTTCGTTAATTTTGACGGAGAGCTTTTTGGGCGCGTGTTTGGAACATTTATCCGGCCGGTGTTGGAATATTGCGTTCAGGCGTGGCACCCTTGGACGAAACATGACTACGCTCTGCTGGAGAAAGTTCAACGGAGGGCAACGAAACTAGTCAGCGGATTGGAATGCCTACCCTATGAGGGCCGCCTAGAAAGACTTAAAATTTTTTCTCTCTCTTATAGGCAATACATAGGGGATATGATCTTAGTCTTCAAACTGGTCAGAGGAGTTGATTTTGCTCTTCAGATGGCTAACTTTTTTGAATTGGCAAACATGACAAGTCTCCGAGGACACCCATACAAACTGAAAAGAAATCACGCCAAACTTGAAGTGCGGGCCAACTTCTTTTCCCAACGGGTGATTGACGAATGGAACAAACTGCCAGCCTCAGTTGTTCAGGCTGAAAGCGTTGAAATGTTTAAAAGAAGACTTGATGCATTTTTACTTGATGAACATATAATTAGTCGACAGCAATGATTGATATACTAAAACGACTATCGCCATGTAACATTTGCTTGTTTTGCTAGCGTCTATCTGTAAATAGGGTTTTCAAAGGCTCTGCCTATCTCCCTTATATATACTGAATTATACTGAATTACATTTTGTCTTACAAGCAATGTAGAAATGCAAACTTTTCGTTATTCATGGTAATGATGGGGCCCTCTGGGCCTTAAATATACAATTTATTTATTTATTTATTCATTATCAAACATTGTCAGCATACGGATGCATCAAATATTGCCTAAAATCACCATTTATTAATTACATGTTAGGGTTCAATGACCATCAATGAGAGCATTTTTAAAAGCCGCATCGCAGCGTCAGCTGCCAGAACAAATATTAATGCCCTCCAAATTTCCGCCAGTTTTTTAGTTTCAGTAAGGATTTGGGCAAAACAGAATTGTTAAATTCATTTTTCCCAACCACTTTACCATTACAACTTCTGTTGGACATATATTAAGTCGACAGCATAGATCGATCACAATGTAACATTTGCATATTTTGCTATCTTCTATCAGTAAATAGGGTTTTAAAAGGCTCTGCCTATTTCCCTTATATATACTGAATTATGATTGTGTACAGGAATTGGACTGTGACTTTGCTACGTTTACGGACGATATAAAAATCTGGAAAACCATCTACAATGCTGCCGATGGAGATGATTTCCAAGAAAAATCTTCGTCTATTGGACGAGTGGTCCCGCAAATGGCTCTTGTCCTTCAACTGAAAAAAATTGCCCTGCTACGTCTGGGAAATTGAAATCAGGTCACTCGATATGCGACCATACCATCTGAAAGATAAGCCGCTCCGAGAAGCACACACACAAAAGAATCTCGTCGTTTGGATGAAAGCCAACCTGAAGCCTTCTACACAATGTCGCAAGGCGGCTAAATCCGCCAGTTCAATACTGTAGGCTATCAAGCAGGCATTCGATTTTTTCAATGAAGACTGCTTTTCTAAAGTTTTTGGTACGTTTTTAAGGCCACAAATGTAATTTGAGATCCAAGCCTGGCAACCGTGTACCCAGCAGGAATATAACATGCTCAAAATGGTGCAGCGGCGATCCAAAATTTAGTAAGATGTCAAGGTGAACTGCCATATGAGATTTGCCTAAATAACCTAAAGCTATTTCCTCTGATTTATGGGCAGTGGCGTGGAAACTTGATACAAACTTCCGTATTGTGTGAGGCATGGATTGCGCCCTCCTATGTGATGACTTTTTCCAACTTGCAACTACGAATAATCTCCAAGGTCATCCATTCAAACTAAGTGTGCCCCAAGTAAGATTGGATATGAGGAAGTATTTTTTACCAACTGTGTCATTGAACGTGGAATAACCTACCTGAGCTGATTATTATGTTCTAGTCTGTGGATAAATTTAAAGATCGGCTTGGCATGCATATGTTGCAGCACCACGAAGACTCTGTGACTACTTTACCTTACAATATCAGTGAACCACGTTAATATGCTGCATTCACTTGACTGTAACTTCTTTACATTGCTTCTTATTCTTCAGACTTTTATGAAACAAGTATGGATTTCAAAGGAGGAAGCCTTTTTTTCTCATATCCACTGAATTGAAAAAAATGGTGGTGCCAAAAGGACTCGAGGTAGTGAAAAATAGATTTAAGAAGTTCCCTTCAATTCTTGATTGTTATATATCGGTTTTTGGGAGAGAGCTGCTCGGTAAATATGCGGAAAATAAAAGGTTATTGGAATCAGTTTGAAAATAAATGTGTAGTCTTCGGTTAAATGCAGATTGACTAAATAACGGCCTTATTTCCATAGACAAGTTATTCAAAAGAAAGCCATACCATGAAACGAAGTATAGAGAGCGTTTGAATGTTGTTGATGCAGGAGGAAGTATAATACGTGCTCAATTTCTAAGGTTATATAAAGATTGTCGGGGTTGATGACCAACAGCTGAGGGAGTATTGAGATTTAATTTAGAAGAAAAAGGATACAAATCCAACTTGCAGTCTCCTTTCACTAATAAATTTTAGCTTCGCCAGCTAGCATCTAGTTGAGCAATAAGTATTTGAAATATTCAAATGCTGGAAACTTTTGTGACATGCCATCGGGCATTTTGACTTTTAAATCGGCTTGATTCGTTTATTTAACTGAAGAAAGGACAGCAAAATTGAAGAATGGGAAGCGCAAATATGCAATAAAGTCTTAATTTAATTTCATTAAGGCAGAAATTATAAGAAATAACGCCGCAAATCTGAAAACCTTTGGCCGTACTTCTATCGGCGTGATGCGAAGTATCTAAATTATTGTTGTAGCTTAAGCCGCAGTCCTTGATGAAGGAACATTCAGCCATAGGGCAAACTTTACAAATAACAGGTTGCGGCAGCCTTACAGGCCAAAACCACATGAAGGGACACTTAGAAGTTGAGAATGCAATTAACCATGTGGACATCCACGCCGGAAGGGCGTTTAAGTCTGAATGTATTTTTTTCTAGGCATCGTTCGGTCGTTGACTATGAGAAGGAATACGGGAGTTTGAGCTCATCAGCATAGATATAAGTTTGAGAATTTATAACTATCGATGAAATAGTATTTATCTAATTTAACAACAACAAAGGACCTAACACTGTACCTTGAAGCACACAACTCACAATCGGAGGCAAACTTGAGTACGAGGACCCATGAAAACATTTTGCTTTCCATCAGATTATAATGATCTAATAAAGTTAGTAAGGGGACAGCAAAATCCTTACTCTCTCGGTTAGCTAGGAGTCGTCTATGAGGCACTTTAACGAATGACTTACTAAGAAAACAAAAGATAACTAATACAGATAGATGATCATCACGAAAAGGGGTCAGTAATTTTAGAAGCGACGTATCACATGTTTCAAAAGATTGGTCCGGTATAAAGCCATGTTGTGAGGAGTTGAGAATTTGATTACTTATGCAAACATCCATAATTGTTTTTGCAATAAGTTTTTTCAATGAGCTTAGCAAGAAAGTGCATTTCATGAAAACTGCGATTGTTATAAATGTAAAAGCGGGAATTATAATAGTAGTTTTCGCCTATTCGGGGAAGAAATCCTATTCGAGAGATACTGAGATTAATTTGCTCAGTAACAGTTGAAAATCTCTTATCTGTTTAATATATGAGTTTGGAACATGATCAATTACAACCAAATGTGCATTATTTAAGTGAGCTTGTTCTTTTCGAATACTTGAAGGCAAGAAATTAATGAGTAAGATTTTGTGGGCTTGAGCACGCTGGGTTCCGGAGGACACCTTTTCGCCTGCCTAGCTGGATGCAATGCAGCAGAAGTCAAGAGTGTGATTAATTGGCAGTCGTGGGCAAATTGAACTCACGACGACACACTATAGAACTGGCTAGCTGACTACTATGACACATAAATCAGTAGTGTGATTTGTCGTTGACTTAAACACGTTGAGTTCTGGAGGACAAACAGAAGGCATGCCTAACTGAATAATTTGTAACAGAACTCAGCCTTTATATATCATGCGGGCTTGATTATGCAGAGGTCTTGAGGACACAGGAAGGCCTACCCAGCTGAATACAATGTTACAGAACTCAGAGTTGATACCAGTTGAGGGCTTGATCACGCTGAATTCTGGAGGAGACAGGAAAGGCCTGCCTAGCTGAATACAATGTAAAATTACTCAGAGTTGATAGGTGTTGTGGACTTGATCACGCTGAGTTCTGGAGGACACACGGAAGGCCTGCCGAGCTAAATTCAATGCCATATGATTAAGTAGTGCCAGCTGAGCTCATGAAGATACACTGTAGACAAGCCTAGCTGAATTCTATGTCACAAGAGTCAGTAGTGCAATAAGATGCGGTAATGAACACGTCGAGTTCTGGAGGACACACACAAGGCCTGTATTGCGGAATACAATGTAAGGTGACTCAGAGTTGATAAATTATGCGTGCTTGATCACGCTGATTTCTGTAGGACACCGGAAGGCCTGCCTAGCTGACTTCTATGTCACAGAAGTCAGTAGTGCGATTAGACGTGGTCTTGAGCACTTTGAATTCTGGAAGACATACAATGCCTGCCTAACTGCATACAATTTAATCGATCTCAGAGTTGGTATATGTTGTGTGCTTAAGCACGCTGCGTTCTGGAGGACACCTTAAGGCCTGTCTAGCTGAATTGAATGCCACACATATCAGTAGTGCGATTAGAGGCAGGCGTGAACACCTTGAACTCACGAAGACACATTATAGAACTGGCTAGCTAAATAATATGTCACAGAAGTCAGTAGTGTGATTTGTCGTGGGCTTTAACACGTTGAGTTCTGGAGGACACACAGAAGGCATGCTTATCCTCTGGCTATGCGCAAGGGCTCTCAATTTAATAATTTATGTACCCATTATCTAAAAAGCAGTTTTTTTCAATGCTTAAAACTTATTAAAACATTTATGATAATTTTACATTTTTAAATGGTTTTGGATAGCGTCTTTATTTTTATTTATAATTTTACGATTGTTAAACAATTTGCTTAAAAACTAACCTGCGAAACTTAGTTTATTTTTATCTCAGTCTTTTAGGTGTATATGTATTCCGGTTTTAACATCATTTATGCTCTACATATTTCGAATGCGCAACGTGCCGCACGCCTAGGTTTTGATACAGCTTTATGATACGAATGGTACTTGCTGTTTCATACAGCTAGATCAAACATAATTCAACACAATGTTATATAATACAAATATGAAGACTCTAGAACTGCGTTGAAAGTTTCTTACCGTTTAATTCTTCCTGCTCCTAATCTTTTTTCACCTTTTTTTAGCAATCAGTCAACTAAGTCTAATTAGTCGGCAGACCCCACACCAGAATCGACTGCGCTCGCATCTGATTGGAAGTACTTATCCCTTCGAATCAACCACAGACGTTCTTACCTCTGTCGAATGAATACTCTCGAACGTCAATAACAGACTTATCTTGACTCTGACCATTCTTACCTGATACATTCATCCCCATTCTGTAAAACTGTTTTAACTTCAAATTTTGCTTTTTCTGAACCTTAGAAAACAGGTTTTTTAACTTAAAACAAACTCTTCATTTCGACCATTGCTTTTTAAGAAAACAAACAAACCAATTCAAAAGAAATTAATGAAAAGAAGAGTTTGTTTTAGGTTTTTTCCTGCGTTCTAAGGATTTGACGGGGCCCAAGCAGCGCACAATCAATAAACATATTTACCTATTTACCAAATTACCGAACTGAATACTTTGTAACAGAACTCAGCCTTGATATATTATGCGGGCTTGATCAGGCAGAGGTCTTAAGGACACAGGAAGGCCTGCCCAGCTGAATACAATGTTACAGAACTCAGAGTTGATACCCGTTGCGGGTTTGAGCCCGTTGAGTTCTGGAGGACACACAGAAGGCACGCCTAACTGAATACTTTGTAACAGAATTCAGATTTTATATATTATGTGGGCTTGATCACGCAGAGGTCTTGCGGACACACGAAGGCCTGCCTAACTGAATAAAATGTAACAGATTTCAGAGTAATATCTGTTTCGAGCTTGATCACGCTGAGTTCTCGAGGATCCATGGAAGGCCCGACCTATTTAAATAAATTTCCACAGAATGCAAATATGCAATGAGTTGTGGTATTTGATCACGTTGAGATCCGGTAGACACAATGAAGACCTGCGTAATTTACAATTATGTCCCAGAAGACAGTAGCTAGATTTTGTCCTGGTTTTTAACACGTAAAGTGTAGTTCAGTTCAGTCCAGTGTATTTGAGAAAAATAGGCTTACGCCTTTGAAATCCCTATTTGATACAGAAAGTCAGAAGAATAATAAGCAATGTAAAAAAAGTAACAGTCGAGTGAATGCAGGCAGATTTACGTTGTACACGGATATTGTTTAGGTAAAGAAAAACTCTGAAACAGCTACAGCCCACTAAATCACCTGGCCCAGATGGTATATCC
>WEDG01004110.1:0-69758 GCA_017591395.1 Schistocephalus solidus
CAGCTAACCTTCACTGAAGGCCGTTCCACTATCCGCCACCTGTGGACACGCCAGGTAGCCAGTAGCTAGGCTAATGTTTAACCCATCTAACCCATCTTGTATATCCTGGAAAACGGTGTTGAGATGCCCTTTACATTCAGGCACCTGATCCCGTTCTATCACAACGAAGGTATCTACCACATACCGAGCTCGGAATTTAGGTCTGTGGTATCGGAAGACCAGCGATTCCCATCGTTAAACCGGCCATCAAACAATTAGTGCACCAGAGGACAGTCGTCCTCGATGAAGGGTGCAGCCGTTAATTACCATGTGTATGCAGTGTTATAGCGACCACATCCGATAAATACTGCAACTCTCTGTGTACGAACTACCCGTATCCGATACTGTCTTTATAGATAGGCTCTAGTCGGAATCCGAAACGTCAAGTGAATAAGGTTATTGTCTCAGCGATCGCGGTCACTTCTTGTCAATTACTTCCTGGGAATCGCCATCTCTGTCCTCCCCCTTCTCCTAGAACGGCTCTACCAAACACTTACTGCCGCCTATCAAATTGTCTCTTATCACCCTTCCCCTATGCACATTCCTCAGATAACCCACACAAATGGATGAACATTATCGATTTCATGTTTTAAATTTCTACTGCGTTCCAACGTTTCCCTATAACTGTACTGGCCTGAAGAGAAGTTATCGAAAGCAGCGCGTATGCTCGCCAAATTGTCTTTTTGAATCGCATTTTCGCCTTCAGAGACTCAATATACCTGTCCCTTCGAGTAACTCCATGCTGCGCACAGTCACCTACCTTGTGGGGTGGGATTTGTGGAAGATGTGCGTAGGAGGAATTCGCTCCCTAAACTGACCGTGCGATAAATTCGATGGATCAACATGGGGTTAGATCAGGGCACTGCATTCGGTATTCGCGATGCGCACCCATAATAAATTCCACACGTGGGAGGGGGGGGACATGCTGTGACATGCGTATGTACAGACTCACACAGCGCAAGCCACCTGCGCCCTCTCCTGCTTCCGGTCTTCTTCCTGGGTCGGAGATGAGGATAAAATGCAGTAGATTCTGTGTAACTCTACTATCACAATAAACTAATTCACACGCCGGTCACTCTTCCTGCTCTAAAGCTCAGAGGTACATCGTCAGCAACTACTGTCAAGCTGTTGTTGTGTGTCCGGTGTTCTGATGCTACCGCCGTTCCTACTAATGGAGAACTATTCCTCTGAAGAGGTGTGCCGACTTCCTTTAGAGTGAGAATGTCCGCAGTGCTTGTCACAAGATCGCGAGGATATCCCAAACCATCCTATGCTTTCTCGGAGCTAATTTACTAATGCCGATAACAAACAGCTATTGATTTCCTGATTCCCTATGGCATCATATGGCTTCGCCATATCTCACTCAGCCGACTCTTTAATCCCCTCATTCGGTTTCTTTACAGAATTCTACCTCATCTACCCCCACCAACGCCGGCACTGTTAGTCGATCTGCGCCAGGTCGCCTCTCCCCTGGGATTAAGTCTCGCTTAGCGCTCTTCGAGAATCAAAATGGTGCGGCAGAGTCGGCGCCGGCACTACCTGCTCGAAAGTCTTCGTCGCCACGAAGAGAACCGCCCCCTCTGCCTCCACGCCCCCTTGTCAGCGGCAGCCGATGGGGCGGACGCTCCTCGTCTTCACAGTCTCCTGAGGCTACGACGAGGAAAGCGTCAGAAGGGACCACCGGTCCCGTTCAGAAACCCGAATCTCCCTCCGAGGACTGCTGGACTGCCGTTCGTCTGCGTGTAAAGCGCCAGGAAGAGCAACACCGAAAAGCGGTGGCTGGGGCACGACGGAGCCTTCATCTTAACGTTCACGTCGGTGGTGGTGAGTCCTTGTTGTGCATGAAACTTAACAACTATGCGCCCTTTTTTATAAGGGTTACAGGTGATATTCCCTATTGCCGGCACAGGTACTTGCTACAGTAGATTGCCTAAATAAATAAATAAATAAATTGTATATTTAAGGCCCAGAGGGCCCCATCATTACAAACTTAGTACCATGGTTTAAATAAATACAAAGTGCATAATTGCTGCACTATGTGAGCATCCATATGAACAGCAGAAATGAGTAGTATGGTAAACATATCCTATTCAAAAAGATTTGCCATTTTTAAAACAAATGTCTATAATCTTTGGCATATACGGTGAACTGGAAAAGAAGCAGTAAAAACAACTCCTAGGGTTAAATCGGAGGCGGAGTTCGGCGAGCCGCCAATTTAAAAAAAAATAGGAGAAAAAAACTGCTTCACTAAAAAATTAATAGCTAAATGCAATGGGATAGTATTATGATGTTGCTGACTACGTATGAGGGTTCGGGACCCTCCTTGTCGGGTGAGAGATAATATAGCAGTCAGAGCTACTGTTTATAAACACCAGTGGAGGTGAGAGAGGACGAACTCATCGTAGACAACATGGTCGAAACGAAGAGGGGACAGTAGAGGTCACGAGATCATCATCGAGATGCGACCTTGCTGACTGTATAGTCCATAATATAGCTGTCAGAGCTACTGTTTATAAACACCAGTGGAGGTGAGAGAGGACGAACTCATCGTAGACAACATGGTCGAAACGAAGACGGGACAGTAGAGGTCACGAGATCATCATCGAGATGCGACCTTGCTGACTGTATAGTCCATCACTCAAAGAGGCGAAACCATCAGAACCCACCTCGATCATCAACAGAACCTGGAGACTATCGTCGGGGTTGCAAATTTGGAGGTAAAGTATGAAGGTTGTCAAGAGTTGGCAATGCTAGTTTAAAAGGAGGGGAAGAAAAAGTAAATGCAAAGATTGACTCTGCAGAGGATGATGGAAATATAATAAGAGACCAATATAATATCAAGGGAGCTGCCTCAAATACCAGGAGGACCCTTTTCAAAATCCAAAAAAATGCGAGTTTGGGAAGGAAACAGACAATAAGGACTTTATATCTTCCGAAGTTAAATGTTTGCGTAATTTGGTTTTGAAAATAGCTAATGTAGACGACAACCTAATTTGCAGTGGTAGATTATTCCATATGAAAGCATATTTGGAGGCAAAAACTGAGACCGGTTAGTTGTGGAGCTAAGGGGTGGTGAAATGATCATGGAGGAATTACGAGTGGCATAGGGTCGATTTACGGGAGTGAGAGCCTAAATTCGTGGGAGATTTGGGCTAGAGTTAACGCGAAACAGGAAGCAGAGACCGGCTTCGAGTCTTCTAACCCACAGAAATTTAATGTTTGCTAACTGGCATCTATCCGTATAGCAGATACTGGATCCAGGAAGAGAAAATAGTCTTCGAGTAAAAACCCTCTGAACTTTTTTAATCTTACTGCGGTCAGAGGCGTTCATCAGCCCAAATAGGGGACAGCAGTATTCGAGGATAGGAAGAACAAACATGCGGTATATGTTTAACTTTATTTTCGGAAGGAAGAAATTATGTGATATAAAACCGCATATCTGTGCAGCCTTTGCAGAAATTCGATCTGCATGAGGCGATAATGCTAGCTTATTCGTGTAACTTAGACCTAAGTCTTTTATGGTTGATCGTTCTAAAAGTGTACTATTTTGAAATACGAGGGGTCCAGGAAGCTTAGCGGGGCCAAAACACATGAAACTGCTCTTGGATGGAAAAAATTCCATCTGCCAAGTACAGCTCCAACGTGAGAGCATAAGTAGTTCAGTGTACAATTTTGTGAATTTGTGAGTAAAGTTGAAATTTCGTTAATGTACAGAATGAAGAGAAGGGGACCTAGAACGGTGCCTTGAAAAACGCCACTCGTAATCGGCTGAGGCGTCGAATAGCTATTACCTACTAAGACCTTCTGGCTGCGGTTAGACAAGTAGGAACCAATGAAGTCAACGAGAGGAGGCCGGATGCCGAGGGCTTCCAGTTTCACTAGAAGACGTTTGTGCGGTACCTTGCCAAAGGCTTTGCTCAGGTCAAATTAGATCACAACCACTGACTGTTGCTCGTTACGAAGGGAAGTGACGAAGTTAAGAAAAGCTGAGTGACACACTTCGCATGATCTCCCAGGTAGAAAACCATATTGCGAGTCGCTTAAAAGCTTATTTTCTAGGCAAAAGTCGAAAATTTGATTAAAAATAATTTTTTCAAGACGTTTTGCGACAGCCGGGGTTTTGTGAATGCCTAGATAATTATTTACGTCCGAACGAGATCCCGACTTGAAAACAGGAAGAATAATAGATGTCTTCCATGATTCAGGAAAGAATCCGTTTAAAAGATAAACTGAGAATACATGGCTAAGCAATCGGGGAAAGCTCGGCACTCTTAATAACTGAGTTTGGAATACCGTCAGTTCCCGAAGAGTGCGAGTTTTTCAGACGAATTATTTTCTTACGAATTATTTCTAAGGAGAAATCAATAGTGCTGATAGCATTCAATGAGGATGCCTTAGATGTACAGATAATGAACTAGCATATTGATCTTTCAACTGCTTCTTCAATTTCTTTAGTCGTGGCAAAAGAAAGTGAGGAACGGAGGATTCCGAGACGTAGGGCTTGACTATTTTGGTTGGCACCAGCTCCAGGATGTTATTTGAAATGACTGACACGAAGTCACAAAGACTTGCTGCGTCGTTCATGAAGGAGAGATTCTGCCAGTCCAATGAGTCCAAAAAGTTACTAATTAAGCTCATATCTGCGAGGTCAAAAGCATGATAGGTACGAACGGCACTAACCTTTTTTGATGAAACGATCGGAAGGCAACAGTGAATTAGTGTATGGTCATTTTGGAATGTCGGGATTAAAATTTGGGGTGTTAGTATGACACAAACTTTATGGGATTATGATGGTTCGTTGGATTTAATTGATGCACAGAAAGCTGTTCATTAATGGGGACTTCAATTAATCTGTTTTTTTTAAGGGAAAATGGGGCCAAACAGGTCCAAATCGGACGTTTTTTGCTACCCAGGAATTTTTCTACGCTATTGAAAGCTCCTGATCAAAATATTTTGTCTCTATCCTTTGTACTATAAACGGACATTAATATAAGACAGAACAGTTTTAATATCTCTTTGAGAGAATGGAATATATATATGTATATATATATATATATATATATATATATATATATGATAGTGTGCGGCTCACCGATCTGCTTAAGGAACATTTATGTTCCGTTGTGCCCCTGGAACTCCAGACTAGAGTACTCACAGGCAGTCGCATAGCGACGTGTAGCATATGTTGATAATGTGGGACCGACAAAGACAAGGGAGACCGGAATGGCCATTTCTGGCTTATTAGCCGTCATCAGCCAGTCATACCCAATCCCAAGTGTGGAACACCTGGGATTTGAACCCACGACCTTTGGTATTTGAGTCGAACCATCTCCCATTGAGTCACGGGCTCGTTGCTTTGTCGGTTGCGATCGGGAATATGATGATAGTGTGCGGCTCACCGATCTGCTTAAGGAACATTTATGTTCCGTTGTGCCCTGGAACTCAGACTAGAGTACTCACAGGCAGTCGCATAGCGACGTGTAGCATATGTTGATAATGTGGGACCGACAAAGACAAGGGAGACCGGAATGGCCATTTCTGGCTTATTAGCCGTCATCAGCCAGTCATACCCAATCCCAAGTGTGGAACACCTGGATTCGAACCCGCGACCTTTGGTATTTGAGTCGAACGCTCTACCATTGAGTCACGGGCTCGTTGCTTTGTCGGTTGCGATCGGGAATATGATGATAGTGTGCGGCTCACCGATCTGCTTAAGGAACATTTATGTTCCGTTGTGCCCTGAACCTCGACTAGAGTACATTACAGGCAGTCGCATAGCGACGTAGTATGTTGATATGTGACGATATTGAGAGCGATTGAAGTCATTTTGAACTACGTCATCATAGTCCCGTGGACACGGGATCTGGCAGATCTTTTAGTTTGAGCCGAACGTTTCAATATTGAGTCACGGGTTGTCATCGAAGAGTCTGAATATGATGTCACGCGATAGTTATGAACATTTATAACTGTTTGAACTCAGATCGTATTGCAGGTAGTATAGCGATGAGTATATGTTGATACTGACGCCATTTTTCGGTTATTAGCTGTCGATCAGTAACATACTATCAGTGCGGGAACACCCGGGATTCGAATACCAAAGGTCGTGGGTTCGAACTCCAGGTGTTCCACACTTGGGATTGGGTATGACTGGCTGATGACGGCCAATAAGCCAGAAATGGCCATTCCGGTCTCCCTTGCCCTTGTCGGTCCCACATTATCAACATATGCTACACGTCGCTATGCGACCGCCTGTGAGTACTCTAGTCTGAGTTCCAGGGCACAACGGAACATAAATGTTCCTTAAGCAGATCGGTGAGCCGCACACTATCATCATATTCCCGATCGCAACCGACAAAGCAACGAGCCCGTGACTCCAATGGTAGAGCGTTCGACTCAAATACCAAAGGTCGTGGGTTCGAATCCCAGGTGTTCCACACTTGGGATTGGGTATGACTCGGGCTGATGACGGCTAATAAGCCAGAAATGGCCATTCCGGTCTCCCCTTGTCTTTTGTCGGTCCCACATTATCAATATATATATATATATATATATATATATATATATATATATATATATATATATATATATGAGAAGCCGCGACAGGACGTCAATATTCTCCGTCATGGTGAACGCGAAAGATGTCCTGACAATTTATATTTGCCGTTGACTATGAACGAATACGGAAACTTAAAACGGAAAGGGCAGAAGATTGACATTTATTCGTAAAATTTTAGCATACTCGGTTGTTTATTTGCAATCTTAGAATGGGGCTAAAAAGTAAGCAATTAGAGCAGAAAAACGCATCGATAGAAAGAAACAAGTAAGTTCTTTCATTTTCAGTAGATATTGTATCCCTTATTTTCACCGAAGTCGCAAAACCGGTCGAACGACCCCATTTTTTCCTTGACTTGATCTTCAAACAGGGCTAAGTACGCAGACATTTGACAATGAAATATCTAATTAAAGTGTTTGCTTAAGAGGTAACTTATTATAAGAGTTTTTTAAAAAATTGATCTTAGGCATTCTAATTGCCGAATTATGTTGTGGGCGTTTATTTTTCTCGGCAACGAGTTTTCCTGTTTGGGTGAGTCTTTAAATATGACCAAATGGCCATCTACATTAGAAAGAATGTCTCAGAACTCACTATTTCGGTAAATGCCTTTAATAAATATCTTATTTTGAGGGTTCCGATAAGCATATGCAACAGAATTTACAGTTATGGGCAATAGACAGAAAACAAAATAAAACGCAAAGTATTCACCGCCATTTCAAGGACGATCTGAAACCCATCGTAATCCCACACCCGAAATACTTATGAAAAAATTTAATAAAAGGAAAGTCCTCTTACTATGCATAAAATGGTACGTTTACGCTTTCACCTAACAATTCTATTTAAATTTATTAGTCACTGACCAACCAGTCAGTATGAAATATTTTATTCCAATAAAGTCTCTGCCGGCGCAGTCATGTGAAAATCTGTTTGCTTTAGTCAAACGCATCTTTAAAAAATGTATACACGGAAGAAGAATCCGCCAATACTCAAAATTTAGGCTGTTTAGTTACGGCCATACTTTCCATTGCTCTTAATCTGGAAGAGAACTTCTGTGGAATATACACTAAAGGACTATTTTCAAAAGTAATTCTACTTGTGGTGTTTTATTTACTCGTTTATTTACATGGACAGGCATTCTGTACATTTAAACTTTCAGTTTAATTAGCTTACCTGATTTTTCCCCTTTTCGGAATTTGCCGTTTTTCTAGAAAAATTACTTTTTTCTAAATAACGTCATATTAATTTTTAATCCACAATATGCCTTCGTTTTTAAGAAACAGTCGCTTCTTTACTGCTGTAAAACTTTGGGGGACGTCGTCTCTGCTGATTTTACACAACGGGTATTTTTCCAATGAAATCCCTTCCTTTTAACCTCAACGCTCAAATTTCGATATTTTACTCCGCTCCAGATGAGACCCTGGCCCATTTTAGCTTGAGGTGTTAGCATTGCTGAGTCATGTTATTCTCCGCCCTTCACCTTCTTCTTTTCGGTCCTCTCCTTCCAACTACTTGTAGGCGAGTTATCACAGAGCCTCAGGTCCCTGCATTCATTACCAGGACCAGTCCAAAGTTCCAACACGCCAGCTGCTAGACCGGTATCCACTCCGAATTCCTTCCGGTTCGCTGTGGCTTCAGCGGCCAGTCTTCTGGAGACCTCCATTGTGAAACGGTCTGACTACGAGGGGTCTGGATGACATCATCCAGTTGCAACGTGCCCAGGGCCCAGAAGCCATCATTGACTGGTTCCGAGAGTTTGAGGCGCCTCGTCTTCTGCGGATGTTCACTGCCTCTGGTTCCTCGCCCAGACTTCAAATTCCCGTCTGGTTTCATGGTGAGAATGTCCTTCAGCGTCTGCAGTTAGCTTCAGTGTTCAGCCCCTTCTTCCTTACCCCCCTCCCTCTTCTCGTTTCTCTTCCTCTGTCTCTGCAGGTATCTTGAAGCGAAGACAGGCCGAGGCGTTGTTATTTGGCAAGGCCGTGAACAGTTTCTTACTTCGAGTAAGCGAGAGCTTTCTGGGTTACGTCATCAGTCACATGGGCGCGGGTGGTGTGTGTGCCCACTTCTTCGTCCAAATTAGTAAACCACCGGAAGACGTGGACATGGGACTGCCTGGCGAAAATACGTTATATCATTTGTTTGGCTTGCCAGACCAGGCATTCACCACGCTAGACAGGCTTATCGAACACTACACAGTAAGTAAGAGTGATTTAAGTAATGTTACTTCTGCTAATTACAAGATTTTCCTATTTTTCTCGCTGTATGTAACCCACCTCGTTGAATAGTTGATAAAATCGGCATATGGTAATTAGGCTGTGAGAATATTTATTGGTACAGACAAATTAGTGGAATCACATAGCAATCGTCATTGAACTTCAGTCTTGGAGCACATTAGATACCATCGGCAACGTTTTTGATCGCCCCATTTTTCACCTTAGCGATGCGGCAAGATGCATGCACGTTGACCAGTACGTAAGTTTCGGTTCTTACACTGTTGCGTAAACAAAGGTGTATTTTATGGTCTTCGCTCTCTTTAAGACATGAATGTGTCTTTTATCGGACTTTCTGTTAAAATACATCCTGCTACTGTTTGGTTTCCTGTGCCAATCGTTGTACTGACACGGGTTCAACGCGCTACCCCTTCGTAGGGTACTAATAGCTACTTCTATAAACTGCTTACTTACTTATATTTCTATAGTAATACTTTTATTTTAGAAAAACCCTCTTTCCGTGTCGGGCTCCGAGATGCTCCTTTACCCCACGGGTCAGGAGATTTCGAAGGCAAACCCCATGGCGGATTACTTTAATCTCCTCTTTTTTGTCAATCCATATTCTGAGATGACCGTCTTTTAACGAAGAGGGACGCTGCCCTACTCCTCCCCCAAAAATAACGCTGTGCCAATTTTGCATTGTTGCTCTTCCCCCTGTACACTTGTAACTTTTTTAACATTCCTCCCCCCTCCCTTCCTGAAATCAAACGTATTTTCTATTCTGCCTTGCTACTACCATCAAACTCTCCAGTTTAGCTCACTTCACCCCTTCATCACACCCCTGCTAATTTCGCTCTTCTTTCGCGTCTACGGGAGCTCAGACACAAGTTCTCTTTCATATGAAACAACTTTGCTAACCTTTTTATATGCGCGGATTTTTATCGTGCATTTTTTACTGCTCCCATTTTTATATTGCCATGACAAGCCCCATTTCTTGATGACATTGGTATGAAATCGCGCCGCTGTGCCTCCTATTTTTTTTCATTACGCTATATTTGCTGCGTTTATACAAATACAATTTTCCCTACCATCTGTTCCTTGTCCGTAAATGCAATCGTTTGCAGTCGTTCCTACAGCCTCAGGAGAATAGACGCAGTGTCTTAGTTCTTCTAGCACGATTTTAAGTTGCATGTCTGGGATATTTTGGGACAAATGTCAGCTGTTCCCTGACAGGGATTCTCCAAAGTAGACCCATTTCTCTGTGAAACTACAGTAACTTTGCTAGCTCATGAAATCCTAACGGAAATTCTGAAATGTTTATTCGCCTGAAAAACTACTTAAGTTTGGTCGTGCAGGATATTTCAGTCACGTCAGCGTACTGGCATTTGAACGAGCTTCCTCTCGGCTGCCTGCAAAAACAGGGCTGACAATGAGACCTTTAAAACAAGTATTAGATGTTTAAGTATAAGACTTGCAGCTCCAAATGTGCCTGGAAAAGACCGCCGCACCGGGAGTTTACGGCGAGCAAGAGGTCAGAGCTTGCGGTATTTTGGTCAAACCTAATTAATGTGGCTGTTTCTTGCAACAGAACTGCAAGGAGATAATCAAGCTGGGATGTTTATCTAAGAAAGAGTCCTAAAAGACTTAAATGTCTTCTTTTATTTGCTTAAAACTGCCTGGGATTCCCACAGCCTTCCCCCTCACCCCCATTTAGCACTGCCAATAAACGAGTAAATGAGGCCTCCGTCCTTAAGATTAGCAGCAATGCAAGGCTATAACCGGCACGACACGAGAGGAGACAAACTTCACTAACTAGATAGATCAGAAAGGAGAGAAATAGCACCATGCACTCTTTTAAGGCTAAAATGGGTAGCGCTCATAAAAGTTCTTAACGCCTTCTTCCCCCGGCCGTGGTGTGGATACGTTACTCTACCCACTATCCAAACTACTTGTCGGGACTTATTAAAGTCAATCTATCCTGACTGTTATGTCTCGGATCTTCCTCAGTTATAAAAAAATGTGGGTAGGTTTGTGGTTGATTTCTTTGTCCAGCAGATATTCCGTAAGTTTCTGTAGGAGATTTTTCTCGCTGCATTGGGATGCTGTTTTAATAATGCAGATAAGAGCACGTTCAGCGTGCCGATACCGCAATACCAGGTTGTGCTTAAAGTACCTTCGCTAATAGAAGCGAAGAGCGAGTTCCAGGAAGCAGACACGAAGAAGGAGACACGATCACTAGAAAGAGAGTTTTATTAGCCTATCGTTTCGGGCCTGTATGAAGGTAACTGATACATAAAGGTTTAATTCATACGACTCTCCGCCAGAGTTGACACGTTTTCGATTTTAAAACACGAACATGTAACAAGCGTGCGTAGTTATTGCCTTTATTCTCGAAAATTAGAACATGTGCATGGTGCTGATAATGCTGGGAGCCTCAAATCGAACCTATTATAAAATCTGTCTTGAAGTGAAAATGTGGCACATAGTTGACTATTTTTTTAGCATTTTGCAGCATTAAATAGCATATTTCGAAATTCTAAAAGTTATGGATAGATAGAAAGTCATCAATGTAAGAAAAACCATGCCTTGCATTGAATCCCGCAAAGTGATAAAAAATGACAAAATAGCATGCGTTCTTTACTTATAAATATAAATATTTTTTTCTTGAAGGAAAACATGCATAAAATATCCTTGTTTTAATCACTCGATTGCACAGTATACCTTTCAATTTGGTTTCTCAAAAGGATATATTTCTGTTGTAAACTCATTTCTTTTGAATTCCAGCTAGACTCCGCCTTGGATAGTTTCCTCGGGAGGAAAGCCACAAGCACAGTCGCATCAAAAAGACGTTGTTGGAGAACCACACCAACAGCAACATTGCAAGCATCGGCCAAAAGAGAAATGTGTATGGCAGCAGGAAGGAGACTCGGGAAAGTAGCCCTCTAATAACAAGTCTGATCCTAATCGAAGCCAAATATAATCAGATGTCTAGAATTCTCTACGCCGATTCTCTGCCGAGATTCTCTATCGATTCTGGTTAGAAAAGACGCCCAGATTCAGCTTAGAATCGGCGCCGAAACATTTGAATCTCAATTTTTGACCGAACAGACCACACCTTATTTCCTCAAGAACCAACCTCTTACCCCAAACACCACCCCAATTCCACTGGAAAGGTAAATCTGGGAAGATTTCATATGTGGGTGGAACCTTTTCCTGATTAAAAATAGTAATTTACAAAATCATTCCAAAAAATGCGAAAAATTGTGTTCAAATCTCTACATAAAAGTTCCCAGTAAGACAAGGATAGGTTCAAAAGACCTTTTCACAGTTGTGGTGAAGCGGCCAGCCGTTGACTTCCGCTGGCAGTGTATTCCGTGTCATCTAAAATTAAAGAAAACGGTGAGTTCTTTATTGCTATCAATCAGAAATTCCTGTAATGCAATGCAAGTTACCTGCGCATTAGTCCACTGTACTGAAGTTTGTGCGGTAAAATGCCAAAAAGCCGTTTTAAAGTAAGCCTGTAAGTTTGGTCTGTTACGAACGCAAATGTACATAAGCGTATTTACTTAACTTACTTAAGTAACTGAACTATAATCATAAAAAGCAGCTTTCAAGTTGACCTGCGGGAAACCTGTACAACTGACTCAACTATACATAACATACATTAGCTCAGTTACTTAATTAACTGAAGTAACTGAAGTTGAATGTGATATAGGAGTGGTTAAAAGAAGTCAGTGCAGTAGGTATTTACAATTCGTAGGTTTATGTACTATGCAGCCTATTACAGTCAACCTTAACGGCCATACAAAAAACCCAACTTTATGTGATTCCCTTCTGACCGATGCATCGATCAGAAGGGCTTTGACCTGTTCAATGAACGTGCGTGTTGCTGGTGTAAGTTTAAAGTTGCATTTACAACCCTAAGAGGAGACTCCTGGCAAATTTTAGAAGGAACTGGCGATAAAATTTTACTATACCGAGAAGGGGTTTCAGCTGACGCTTGGAGGAGGGGGTGCAAAGTAGAGAATAACAGCAACCCTTTTGGAAAAGGGAAAAATTCCATTGGAGCCATGTCAGGCAGTTTTGAAATGTCTAGATAATCTGCGCCGGAAGTCAAGTTTGACTGCACAGATGTTGGCAAGCGTTCTAAGAATATCTTTCTAGAGACCTTTTCATCACTTACCACGTTCGAAGGAAGACGAAATATGCGACGCAGCAGCTCCTACTGTTTGCAAGCGCCAAAACACTCTTCACTCACGCATGAATGACAGCGCCGGCGATGCGAAATTAAAGTCAGGCGGTTGAAGCAGAGGAAAGATCGCGTGAACATGTTTGAATTTTAGAAACGATAAACTAAGGAAGGGCCTCAACTAAGTCATTATACTTGCCTATCTCTTGCATATTTGAAGAGTGTAAATGTGCCTCAATAGGGAAAAAAGTCAATTTTGGCGCGTTTGTCAAAAGTCTGAAAGAGGTAGACACATCGCTAGAATCCATATAATGCATGGTGGGAGGCAGAATAATAGATATACGAGGCGAATACCAGCAAAGAGAGTAAAGACAAAAGCGGGAATATCGAACTGTCACGACTCCGTGAAAAGCGACAAGCGCTATCAGCAACCTCTGCCTACTAATGACAGGAAGGGACCAGGAGTGATTTTAAGAGTAATAATCAAATGCCTCACGACCTGCTCATCCAACCCGCGTGCCAACCACGGAAGCTCTAACAGGGTTCGCGTCCCTTCACCAAACCAAAATGGATAGTTAAGGAAATGTTTGCTTGCACTTAAAGGGAAGTTTTTCTGGTACCTCAGAACTAAGACTCAGAAGGTAACTCAGAGGACGTTCCGGATGTCTCGCCAAATGCGACTTTACCTTCATTTATCATGCTGCCCTGTGGATAACGTGACCACTTATCACGTATTTAGTCCCATTTTAACCTCCTTTGCTTGCAGTTTACCGACAAATTTAGCAGTTGAAAAGTTGAGCTCACATTTTTACCTCTAGTCGGTCAGTTTGAGGGATTATGGTCCTCGCTCCGAAAGCACATCATGTTTCAACGTAGCATACGAAATAATTAACCAGTGCGACCCTCACGATCCAACTTGTGGTAGCCAAACTATGTCCACTACACTCACAAAAAGACAGGTAATTAAAGACATTCTATGTGAGTTCACGTGGAAACTGTTATCCTGCTATCAGACTATGTGTATCTTATAAGGCGGGTTTCATGCAGGCGCCCATATTCACATGTTGGATTGTAATTACATACAATTCGGGTGTGTAGGGATTGTTCTCCCCACTCCGGCAAGAAACGGAAATATTCACGCCCCGTAATACAGATGGCCTTTCACTAGTTTTCAGGAAAGGCAAATAATGACTTCGTCCTAACCCAACCTTTACCGTAAGTCTTATCCTAACCATCAGTCTAACCATTATTCACAATACTAACTTAAGAGATTACCTTAAACGCAACTTTTGATTAACCCTATCCCTACGTGTAATATTAACCCTAACATTAAACGTTACACTTATTTAATTTAAATGTAACTCAACACCACCTGTATTGCGGGTTTCATCTTATCTTCATCCTACCTGCGGAGAAATGTAAACTACCCCTCAATGTGATTGCTTCTAACAAGAGCTGCCTTCATTGGAATTGTAAACAGACAGTCCTATTCACCACCCATCATTTTACTCAGACCACTGACAAGTATCATAGCACGCATTTAAGCCTGTGGCTAAAATGTCTTCATTGAAGTGGCTTAAACTTTGATCTAAAACATTCTGACCTCGTAAATTGTTTGAAAGCGATATTTTCTCCAAACTCCCACGATATAATCTCGGTCATGCCCAGGCGGTCTTTCGACGCGCGTCGGAGCAACGTTCTGTTAACGTGGGTATATGGGCTGGCCTAACAAACCTAGTCGCTCGTGCATTCGGACTCATGTCAGTTTCATGGAACTACGTCAGTTTGCTTTTCTCTGCGATAAAATTGGGTGACATTGAGATGTGCGAGACCCAAGGACAATAATGCAAGTGGTGCCAAAACACCGATGGGCCACAACTTCCAGGGTAGCACAGACCATTCAAGATGTTAGAAGGAAGCACTGAAAGAAGTTTATCCATCAGTTAAACTACTTACTCTTAATCATGGCACAGGTCTCGTTTGAGCTTGATATCACTAGCTTGACAACAAACACAACTGATTTGTTACACGGTTGCATAAATTATGACCAAAGCGCATCGCAAGTGACAGCAGGATAAACGCATCAGAGATTTTCTCTACTTCTCATGACGCGTTGACTTCACAGACAAACATTTCCGCATGGATGAGGTTTTCTGTTGACTGCATATTAAAGGCAGGAAAACTGCTATTTTAATTGGTAGGTTTTCGCAGACAGAGGAGGTATAATACTGTCGGTTCTGCATGTTTCTGAGATCGGGTCAACTTAATTAGAAGACACCATGCCCGCCAATAGGACCCAACAGATGATTTCCAAGAATCAGTCGAGAAAAGGCAGACAAAATCGCTGGAACAAGAGCTTTATTAAACTCGACCATTCGAATTCATCAGAGACAAAACCAGATGAATTAGTATGCGTATCCGAAAGGTCATGTTAATAATGCTCATAGTCCAGCGATCCTGTGCCGTTGTTGACAATATCTTTATATGTCTATTCATGCATATTTTATGGAGCTATCTATTTTGGAACAGTTCCTTTGACGGACGAGTTATTCAATAGAAATAAAATGGACAAATAACCTGCAAGGTGAATTTTCTACACGAAAACCTTCCCAGGTATGACAGCACGCAAGTCACGCCAGCTAAAAGAGCCGTTTAGAGAGAGAGATTTCATCGTGCACAGGCTGTGAAGACATGGACAAGTGGAAAAGGTGGTTTTTGTGGATTAAAGATGCTCAATAATTCTAATATCTTAATAAGAACTACTTTTTAGCTAATTTCTCAATAACCTTAATCCGAACTGTGGATATCGTGGCGAAGTTACGGGCGACAGCATGTTGACAGCACAGGTTCTAGCTAAAAGTCCAGAAACGTGTTTCTCCGGCAGTCTGTCGTTGCTTGACACAGTTCCATGGGGTCCGGCTCATCAGTGGGTCCCTTAAAAGCAATTTCTAAGCTGGATAATCTACCAGGAAGCACGTGGGGAGCGTCATGCGATTAACTTAATGACCGAACCCCTCACAACTCTGCCAAGCAACAGCAGCGTACTAGTGAAACACGTGTCTGTCCTTTTATCTAGTAACTGTAATGCCAATATTGTGTCACCTGTAACCCCTATATATACTAATGACTGCCAGTTGGCAGTTCAATTAATAGTACGAGGTTGTCCCGCTGCGGCAGATAGAAGTTGGCCCAAATATTGATAGCAATTTTTAGTTCAAATAGTGTGATTGACTCCAAGTTGGGGATTTATTTCTGAGGAAATTACAAAGCACAAAAATTCCGAAGCTCTAAGTCAAAAAGAACAGGGAAAAAGGGAGACTGCCTTAATATATGCTACTACGCACATCGAGGGCTCGTTGCTATGTAGTTATCTGACAGGCCACCATAGTGGGAACGCAGAGGGAAAAGAAACAAGTTTGCATATGACAATAAGGCCGTCGTTACTGATGACTTCAGCCATGTGTCCGACAGTAGGGTGGGTGTCAGGGTGATGAGGGGCGCGCAAATTAAATTGTACTGATACATGACTTGCACAGTATCAAACATACTCTATCCTCACTCATGCAACTTAACCCGGGTGTCAAGAGAGAGAGTCATGAAGACGGGAGGCGGGATCTGATGCATTGATGGAAAAGACAAGTAACTGGTTTACGCGGGCCACACACGTCTGCTCCCTGCTCGATGGACCAGGCCTTCACAAAAAAACATGAGAATGGCGACTTGGCACTATCATAGAAGTCACCCTAGGAATGAGTGATTGAAGCTCAACTCTCCGTCCTGACTAGAGGATCGAATTATCCCTTCAGTTTACAGACTTTCAAGACATGGCTTTTAGTGCTCCGTACTAATTTAAATGGACCTCAGCTTGTTTACTTTCCAGGCATATGCGCTGAGTGTTATGGAGACGCAGTTCCCGTATGTGACCTCATCCCCCATTTTACCGGCCTTTCTTTACAGCAAAGACGTTAGTATTTTAAATCTGTGACCGAATGGCGGAGCACAGGGATTACTGTCATCAGCACTATAAAGTATGGTACAAACAGAAAAAAGACAGTTTAATATAGATGACCCGCACCCAAACCACGCACGCACAAGCCAGTAAAAGGCCAACGGTCAGAACTGATTACAGGCTAGTTACTTTCAAACTTATTGTAGTCAGTCAGAGGTGAATGTGAAGAATTTTTTGGGTGTCATGGATTCCTGAATATGCAGTTGATTTCTCAAAAAGCGTAATCAGAACTGTAAGTGTTGGGAGGGGGTGTTAAAAAATTGGACAGGTGGAAAACGTAGTTTTCTGAAGTAAATGAGACCAAGAATACTTATACGAAAATAGGCAGAGTTTTTGATAATTTACCAATAAGCGTAAGCAAAACTGAAGCTGATATTTTCAAAGCTGTGGAAGAACTAATTCTGATCCTGGTGTCATCCATTTGTGATAACGCTCAACTTCTGCTGCTGGCAGGATGCATTCGGCTACAGTTCAAAAATTGAAAGGGAGTATAGGAGACTTCAAATGCCGTAACTGGCAATGACAACCATGTGATCCACAGTAGGGTGGTCATAGGGATGGTGAAAAACGGGCCAAGATCGCTATGGTGATAGTGGACTTGCGCTTTATCTGCCAAACTCTGTCCTCTCTCCTGCACCTGAGCCCGGTTTCAAGATAGATTGAAGAAGACTGGAGGTGGAATCGAACGCCGTAGGTGGGAAAGATAAATAGCTCGTTTAACCGTGCCCCAAACGCTTGATCCTCGCTTGACAAACCAGGATTTTACATAAAAGCAGTCAATATTACACTTAATGTGACCGGGCATGCTGCATGTTCTTTAGTTTCCAGTAAAGGATCAATGGCATGGACTGCTATCAAGGGAGGAAGGGTTGGAGTGGAGTAATTTTAAACATAATCTTTAACGACTTAAATCTGATGGGTAAGATCACTGTTGCAAGCTGCTAAATCATGTAAGTATACTCGGACAGAAATATAATTCATCTTATTAAAAAACGTGTTCGGGTGGTTTTAACACTGTGGGAATTTTTAGTTCAAATAGTTCTCGTGCAGACAGCTGACCCCAGTTTTGTATGAGGTGACTTGAGCGCCGTAGCAAGTGGTGAAGTTTTTTTGAGAAAGGCTGTCTTGCAGGACATCCACCAGTTTAAATTGCGTGAACCTACATTTTCTGCCTAGGTCATGGTCCTCCGTAAGTAAAACTGCAGCTGTAGGGTACAATGGGCGAGTAATCCTGTCGCTGCGATTGAAACGTACTGTTAATTCTCAAAAAAGGTAAAATAACGTCGGAATGAGTAAAATGGGCTACCTATGCGAAAAAAGTTGCCCACGCAACGCTTGAAAAACGTAGGTTGAATATGTTCATTGACTGAGTCATAGTTTAGACTTGTTGCTTGTGCGTAATATCGGTTGGTGAGTAATCCTGTAGGTTGATTAATTCAAGACAGTCTGCGGCTCGAAGAATAGCTTATGATCTAAATGGATGTGTAAGCATTCACGAAGGACAGACATCTTCTCATTTGATCATAGATGACTGACAGCACATGTACCAGCTAAAAAGCCAGACACGCGGTTACCGGCTACATGAGATGGTTGTAACGGTTCGACGCGTTAATGGGTTCCTTAGAGTTTCATTTTTGCTCTTTTTTATGCAATCCAGAATTCTCAAAAACGAACTGCACCATTCGAATGAAAGCTTTCTAGTCTCAGGCAGAAACTTGATATAATTATGTGAGCTGACATTTACACATTCAAGTCCGGGATAGAGCCCACTGCGTCTGTTTCCAAAGGACTGATTCAAAGTTCACGCATTTATTTCAGAGGACTGCTCATTTGACCTCCTCCGGTCTTGGTTACCGATTTCCAACTAAATTCTTGTAACTGGTTCAACTTTCATGCAAGGATATGGATGGGTCCAAATAAAATCTTCGAACCTTTAGCCAAGAGCATGCAACTAGCGCTTCTGGTATAAAAGGAAGGCCTCACTTTACTTGTCTTCTACAAAGGATCTGCTCACATACCTTAATAACGTTCGGTACATTTAATAAAATAATCACGGAAAAAACAGAATTTTATTTTGCTAACCAAAACTATCACAATGGAAGCACGGACAAAATATGAACCAAACAGTTATGCATTTCGTAAGAAAGTATTCCAACGTTCACCATGGGCAGTTGACCTGAACATGTTTCATGCAAAGCACTTAGCTGTATTGCGTTGCAAGTAGGCCGCTTCAACCAATGGTTTGACCTTTGAAATGATCGTTTGTTGTTATTGAGATGTACGTCCATGCTTGTCAGCTTTCGCTACAAGTCTTTCAAAGAGATTGTTGAAACTAAGCTTTGTTATGTGGATGGCGACAGACTTTTGAAACTTGAATAAAACGTTTACTTCTGCAATGGCGCTGATGTTGATTAGTTCATGTTCCATTGCATCCATAATTGCAGTTGACCGGAAAATCGTTTTCTATTGTATGACGATATAAGTTATCTTTATAAAGATAAATATTATTAATATGCTTAGTGCAGAAAACATGAAAAAGATGAATTTTTACCCTTCTTTGAACTCGCAATGTAATGGCAGGAAAATTAATGTCGCATGACATTTGTATGAATCCACCTTCGTGAAAGAATTTCTTAAAAACACAGTCATCAGAGTGTCCCGGAAGATTGAATATGATTGAAAATAACGTACTGAACTCGTCGAGTGAAACACATGCTGACAGTTCAGAAAGGCCTATCACGTGGATTTGCAAAATGTCCGTCAAATAAATGCCATTATTGTGGCGAGGGCACTTTTGTATATCTGAGAAAACGTGAAAGGTAAAATAGGGGGATGGAGCATTCAACCAGAGGCACCAATGTGCTTATATATGGAATACATGTCAGCATTTGGCAGAAATGTCTTAGCATGAATAGGGGACACATACCGTGGCGTGCGGAACAGGTTTGGCAGGGTAAAGTGGTAGTGAGAATCAAAATCAAGATGAGATTGATATGCATGGTGAGTGTGATGCCACAAACCAAAATATCTAATATTGACATGGGCGCGCTGCACTTTAATACAACTGGCGACTGGTGGCATCATAAATTGAATGCGTGCTTTCTTTTTGTTTTTTTGTCGCTAGCGAATCCTCTAAATAATGAATGAAATTGTGTTACTGTATCTGGAATACTCCGTTTCTACAGTGTGTGATCTTAGTCATGCAACATGCTAAAATTTACGAAAGATTGATATTCACTAGTAAACCATCAGCAATACATGTTTAAAACTTTGAAATATTAATGAAAAACCTTCAGTGAATTTAAAACATAAATGAAATTTGCAAAGCAAAATTATTTTGTTGACAAAGTCTAACTTTTTGCCAAAAGTGGCAAATTGTTTACACGTAAAAATCGCTGTAAATTCGACGAATAAACTTAAATAGAATTGTCTGGTGCTAGCGCAAGAATATACTTTTTTGCATATTAAGAAAAAATATCCTTTTTCCAAATTGCCTTATAGGTAGTTCTGGTATTGGATTACCATTAGTTTCAGATCCTCCTTGCAATACTTGTGGATATTATATGATTTTCACTTTTTTCCATTGATTGAAAATAAATTTAGGTCCTGTTCTATGTGTTTTCAAAACTTTTAAAATAATCTATTGTTAAAAGCATTTACCAGATAAGTGGGCTGTTAGATATTCTCTCTAATGCCAATGGCCATTTGCCTCATATTTGTAGGTTCACCCAAACATGAAAAAGTTTTGCCGAGGAAAATGAACGTCCATGACATATGTCGACAATTAATATGCCTAAATCCAATTACAAATGTACTATAATAATTTACCCTTTTCAAATTTGCGTAACTTATATAATTTGCTGAAGAATATATGTTGATTTAACTTTTGTTTAAGCTTAAATAAAGGACATCCAGACATTGTGGGAACAAACAATGAGTTGGTTCAGGAGACAAAATTGGCAAAGTGGATATTTGCAATGAAGTATGCTAAAGATTTGGTGGGTCAGATGCTTAAATCTTGTCCTAGCATGACCTGGCCGATGAGCCCAATTCCGATTCTGTAATTGAGGTAGGAGATTTCAGTTAATAGCTTTCACCTAGCAATGTACCTTAAAATATGCCTAGGCTTTAAACCGATTTCGATGCATTTTCTTTAAGAACATCGAGTTTATCTCTCAGGCGTCATAAAGGATTGACGGCTCTTCTCGAAAAAATATCAAAGCAAATATACAGTGGCTGGTCTATCTCATGAAATCTTAGCGCAAATTGAAAAAGTTTACCCGATAAAAAAATGTTATGCAGTGTTGGGGTTGTTGATGCAGCCCGATCCCTCGATATTGCAGTCACGTCCTGTTTTCAGTTGTTGGATGATATTTTTTCGACTTTAAACCGAAGAAAAGGTGGGTATAAAATGACTACTACTTGCTCACCCTTTATAAATTTAAGTATAGTTTTCATTATAAACAATGCACGCAATACTACTTCTATGTCGTCATTCGGTTTAAATTACTTCCAGGTAACTAGGTGGTGGCTCATACAGTTTGGTGACTGTTTGCATCATTTAAATTCAGAATTTGAATACAAGGTTTTTGTATTCTGTTAATCAAACAGTGAATTTGGGTAGCAGAATTGTGGAATAGCCTCTTTCAGTGCACCTTCCAAATGCTAAGTTTGATCATTGCAATAAGCCATTGGCAGGTAATATATTAACTTATATGAATGGAGAACTTTCATGATGGACCGAAACATTTTGTTTCTAAAATCATCTTATTTAAAATCATCTTAAAATAAATCGGTACAGTTATAAAACGTTTACTCCTATGCACTACAAACAATGCATGGAAAGGCATTGAATTCAAAGTTCACGTCGAAATCGCTTTTGAATTCAAGGTGTATTTATGGTCGGCATGAAGACGACTGCTTAGCCGTTGAAATAATTTTTTCATTTGTCTGAACTATAGAACTTGTAAATCCATGTTTCGATATTGTGTTAGCATACAAAACCTTGTGCATACACCTCCAAAACTGTATCACGTATCTTTGAGTTACTAATACAACCTGTAAAATTAGCGTATTCTGCGGCCTCATTTATATCTAATTTTGGACTGTTATACGAGGTCGAAAGCATATGCAATGTAAACCAAATTCAATGTTTGAAATTGGCTTCCTGTAGCAAAGTCGACAGTTGGCTGTACGAAAATACAGGTGCGAAATCTGTCCATCTTCCGAGGGAACCCCTGGTGCATGCCGCTTAAAACATCTGAATGAACTTGAGCTCATCTTGTAAGTGCCTCCGCTGTCAGCATTCAGGAGTGACAAACATGAGGTCTAACGCAGAATCTGTCAGTAAGGGGACCTCAAATGGGTAGAGCTCAATCAAATCAGAATAACATTTTATCCGCTCAGGCAGAAGATGCAAAGTGGCAGCACGTCTAAACACAGCAGGTCTGGCGCTTAATCCCTTCACTGACTGCCTACAGTCTGTAAGTAGACAATAATTCCAATCGAAATGCCGGACTTCTTCGAAGGTTAGAAGATGAGACCGGGGAATAGGAACATACACTGCCGTGGAATATAAGTGGGCGGGCACAAAATGTCCGGGAGATTACAGTTAAGCTGTCCCTATTTCTGTCTTGCTGCAGAGTTTGGCAAGACTATGGAAATACACTTAAGTAAGTGAACACATATAAGACTGTAACCATTGTGTTGTTCTGATCACTCTGTATAAACCTGGTCAATAGCTGTTGAAGCAGCTTTGCTTCTCATAGTTCACTCGTCTTTATCGTCTCCAAAACCCTATCTAGATGTTCGAAAAGTATAACACCAGGTAACAGAGACTTTACAAGCAAATGCATACTTTGTTAAGTTAACTACTCATAGTAAGGTTATCTGGGCAGTTGACACAAATGCAGCATCTGCTGTCAAAACTATTAGTACTACTAATATTAAAACTACATGGCAGTGAAAGCGCCCTCAATCGTTTATGCAATTTTCCATTTAAACCCATGTTCTTACTACTAGTTCCAGAAATCTTATACTATCCGTTGTTCGAGATCAACGAATGTAATTCTTTCCTGTACTTATGCCTGTATGCTGCCTGTTGCCTCACTTTCACTTCTGGTACAACTTCTGTAACTGTTAACTCTTTCATCTTCCGTGATAATTTAAATGTGTGCCAGCTTGTATATCATAAGAAATATGTACGAACTTTGTGTGGACGCAGTCCCTTTATCTGTCCTGTCTCCCATCTCCCTTCTAGGCACTAGGTACCGTCCGAAACGGGCAGGCATCTGATGCAACGATTGGGAACAAGTGGCTGACAGAGCAAAATAGTCTGCCTGCGCTTGCCTTAAACGACTTGGCCCCAAGAATAACGCACAAGGAGGGCGGGTAGGCTCCTCGGATCTCACATGCGTGAAAATAGTACCCAAGCCATATTGAAAAGTACTCGTTTTTTCCTGTCTCCCAGACCACCAGTAAGCCTCTCAAGCCAAACACGCGCAGAAGCGACCGCGGAGTCAGCTGTTAACCGAACAACACACTGCGTATAGCGCGAAGGGATAGATTCAAATTAGTTGAATTTATTATGATGCATGGTGTGCTGAAATCCACTGGTATGGAATCTCAGAGTCCACATCACTTTCTTTCTCTCCCCTCTCACAGGCATTAATTAGCTGGCACACCAGGTCATCAAAGTGATGGTGAAATTGGGCACAAGTAGCCGAATGTGCTGAAATCGCCCCTCTACGCATCCCACACACGACTTGGACCCCCAACAAAACAAGTTTGAATGCGCAGATCTCCCGTACGTTAGCGCGATGTATTGATCCCATAACAAATAACTGAGGAGCCAATATAATCTCCAGAAACCCCATCTAACAGTCAAAAAGCGTTTAAACTATTCGGACATCAGATACATTAGCGTGGTATATTGACGTGATAAAAATATCAGTCGGTCAAATATAATAGTCCTTTCACAGTCCCAGAAACCTTTTCGAAGATTTACTTTCCCTCGCATATGTGTTTGAGAGTGGGCGTTTTGTGTGTTGGTTAAGGTTTTCTGTGGAATAGGGGACCAGGAGCATGTTATGCCATCAAGATACATCAACTGATCGATCGCCAGGAGGGTTTGGTTTTGCAAAAATAGGAAGAAGCCTTTAACGAATCGAGTGCAGTGAATAAACACAACCTAGTGCGTGGATCAGTCAGGCAAGAACCTTCGGTTAGTGATTCAGGTCATCTTTCTGGAAAAGCATAAAGTTGATTTTTACACGGTGGGAAATGGTAGTTAAAACCTTCTTCTGCAGACACTTGACATCTCTATTAGATTTGGTGACTTAAGTCCCCTGGCATGTGATGAATTTTCTGTGAGAAATGTAGTCTTACAGGACACCCACCAGGGTAGCTTGCGTGACCCTACGATGCCCGTCAAAGACACTGCCCTGCGTAGAGAAAATTGCTGTTGTTAGTTGCAATAGGTGAATAACCGTGTCTCTGCGATTAAAAGGAACAATGCTTGTCTTAAATATCAGCAAAAATGACGTAGAAGTGAGTGCAATTAGCAAACAGTTCGTATCAAGCTGCCCTCGCCAGGCTTGACAAACGTAGGCTGAACATCTCCATTGACTGATATATTATTTAAGGTTTACAGTGGTGCAATTTTAGCGTGAAATAGTTACCAGATAGGAAAATGACCGAGCTGAAAATAAAATCACCCTTTCACGCTCCCAGAAACTTCACCTAGCAGTCATTCTTACTCCTAAGGTGCCTGGGCATGCTGCGTATTCCATAGTTTCCAGTGGAATAGAGGACCAGCGGCATGGAATGCTATCAAAGCATGAGAGGTCGGAGCGGAGTAATTTAAAACATAGGCTTCAAAGCCTGAATTCTGATGGGTAAGATCACTGCTCAGATCATGCTGCTCAGTCATGTTAGAAAAGTCGGTCAGCCATTAAGTTCAACGTCCAAAAAAACATGTATGGTTGATTATGACACTGTGGGAATTTTAGTTCAAATAATTCACGTGCAGACCGCTGACCCCAGTTTTGTATGAGGTGACTTGAGCGCCGTAGCAAGTGGTGAATTTTTTGTGAGAAAGGCTGTTTTGCAGGACATCCACCAGTTTAAATTTCGTGAACCTACATTTTCTGCCTAGGTCATGGTCCTCCGTATGTAAAACTGCAGCTGTAGGGTACAATGGGCGAGTAATCCTGTCGCTGCGATTGAAACGTACTGTTAATTCTCAAAAAGGTAAAAGAACGTTGAAATGAGTACAATGGGCTACCTATGCGAAAAGAGTTGCCCACGCAACGCTTGAAAAACGTAGGTTGAATATGCCCATTGACCGAGTCAGAGTTTAGACTTGTTGCTTGTGGGTAATATCGGTTGGTGAGTAATCCTGTAGGTTGAATAATTCAAGACAGTCTGCGGCTCGAAGAATAGCTTATGATCTAAATGGATGTGCGAGAATTCACGAAGGACAGACATCTTCTCATTTGATCATAGATGACTGACAGCACATGTACCAGCTAAAAAGCCAGACACGCGGTTACCGGCTACATGAGATGGTTGCAACGGTTCGACGCGTTAATGGGTTCCTTAGAGTTTCATTTTTGCTCTTTTTTATGTAATCCAGAATTCTCAAAAACGAACTGCACCATTCGAATGAAAGCTTTCTAGTCTCAGGCAGAAACTTGATATAATTATGTGAGCTACAATTTAGACGTTTAAGACCGAGATAGAGCCCACTGCGTCTGTTTTCAAAAGATTTATTCAAAGTTCATGCATTTATTTCAGAGGACTGCTCATTTGACCTCCTCCGGTCTTGGTTACCGATTTCCAACTAAATCTTGTAACTGGTTCAACTTTCAGGCAAGGATATGGATGGGTCCAAATAAAATCTTCGAACCTTTAGCCAAGAGCATGCAACTAGCGCTTCTGGTATAAAAGGAAGGCCTCACTTTACTTGTCTTCTACAAAGGATCTGCTCACATACCTTAATAACGTTCGGTACATTTAATAAAAGAATCACGGAAAAAACAGAATTTTATTTTGTTAACCAAAACTATCACAATGGAAGCACGGCAAAAATATGAACCCAACAGTTATGCATTTCGTAAGAAAGTATTCCAACGTTCACCATGGGCAGTTGACCTGAACATGTTTCATGCAAGGCACTTGGCTGTATTGCGTTGCAAGTAGGCCGCTTCAGCCAATGGTTGGACCTTTGAAATGATCGTTTGTTGCCAATGAGATGTTAGTCCTTGCTTGACAGCTTTCGCTACAAGTCTTTCATAGAGATTGTTGAAACTAAGCTTGGTTATGTGGATGGCGACAGACTTTTGAAACTTGAATAAAACGTTTACTTCTGCAATGGCGCTGATGTTGATTAGTTCATGTTCCATTGCATCCATAATTGCAGTTGACCGGAAAATCGTTTTCTAATGTATGACGATATAAATTATCTTTATAAAGATAAATATTATAAATATGCTTAGTGCAGAAAACATGAAAAGATGAATTTTTACCCTTTTTTGAACTCGCAATGTAATGGCAGGAAAATTGATGTCGCATGAAATTTGTATGAATCCACCTTCGTGAAAGAATTTCTTAAAAACACAGTCATCAGAGTGTCCCGGAAGATTGAATATGATTGAAAAAAACGTACTGAACTCGTCGATTGAAACAGATGCTGACAGTTCAGAAAGGCCTATCACGTGGAGTTGCACAATGTCCGTCAAATAAATGCCATTATTGTGGCGAGGGCACTTTTGTATATCTGAGAAAACGTGAAAGGTAAAATAGGGGGGATTGAGCATTCTAGCAGAGGCACCAATGTGCTTATATATGGAATACATGTCAGCATTTGGCAGAAATGTCTTAACATGAATAGGGGACACATACCGTGGCGTGCGGAACAGGTTTGGCAGGGTAAAGTGGTAGTGAGAATCAAAATCAAGATGAGATTGATATGCATGGTGAGTGTTATGCCACAAACAAAAAATTCTAATATTGCCATGGGCGCACTGCCCTTTATTACACCTGGCGGCTGGTCATTGATTGGTCCAGTAGCATCATACATTTAATGCACGCACTCTTTGTTTTTTTGTCGCTAGCGAATCCTCTAACTTTGTTTGATGAATGAAATTTTGTTACTGTATCTGTTACAAGAACACTGTGCGAATCCTTTTCATGGAATTTTATCTTAAAAGTGCACTCATCAGAAAATCCCAGAGGGCTAACTTTGATTAAATATACCAATTTACTGAACGCGGCATGTTAAATAATCAATGAAATTTCAGAAAAGCGTATTTAGTGGATTTGCAAAATGTCCAACAAATAAATTCCATTATGTGTCGAGGTCACTTTTGTATTTCTGTGAAAATGTGAGAGGTAAAATTGGTAGAATGGAGCATTCTAGCAGAAATAGCCGTGTTCTTGTATATGCATTGCATTTCATGTTTTAGCATATATAGGGACACGTATCTGCACATGGAAAGCAGGTTTGAGAGAGAAAAGTGGAATTGAGAATCACAAAGTAGGTAAGCTTCACTGACATGGCGATTGATATACCCCACAACAAAAGGCCTAAGATTTTGGTGAGAGCACTGCACTTTAATAAGACTGTTTGCCCGTCAGCGTCATCAATTCGGTGTGCACATTTTTAGGCTCTTGACTGGCAAGCCATCCACCATAGTGTGCATTTTTTGTTTTATAGTTTGTGCTATCGTTTGATAAAGTGGATTAATACTGGATTTATGAATTTCTCTTTAATGAGCGGAGTGCACAGAAATTCAAGGCGAGAGCAACCCCCATTCACTTGCATGTGCATTTATATGTTGGAGATGGCAGAGAGAACTACCGGCACAAAATCGGTAGTTCATAAGATTTTTGGGATCTTCAAATCTGGCGGATTTTTTTCGGATTCTGGTTGTGATAATTGCACAGTTATTGAGTGCTCAGACGTATTGATGATGACAAACTCTCAGTTAATGAACTTAATTACTCAACTATCTCTCGGGATTCATGTTCACTATCTCAGCAGTTTTCATTTAACGTATTCAAAATTTTATTTATATGCATATGCTGTACAGTGCTTAGATAATTGTTTCTTCTAAGAATTCATAGGCGATATATGCAAATTTTAAATTATTGATCGCCAGGCCAGCGAAGTAATGCATGGTCACTGCTTAACCGCAAAATTAACAATAATAAATAAGCAAGGACGACAGAGGAGGGTACTATAGCCATCCAGACATGTAGGGAACAAAGAATACATTGAGTCAGCGTTCCCGACCTCGAGAGTTATCAGTGGCTAGAGGTGGTATTGTGCGGTGAGATGGCATTAAGGTGTTATGGCTCACACGATTGAAACTTGTACTGGCATGGCTCTGCTTACTGGGGACAGGCAGTGCCCAATTTTGAAGGTCATATCTCCAGATGTTGTAATTACTGATAGGGAAACAGGGTACTCTCATCCATGCACCTAACCGTAAGCTTAACTGAAGTGCTACCTTTCATGCATTTTCGCTGAAGGAAATTTGTGTAATATCTAACTTGTCTTAACTAATGTCCATTTAGATCGCATACACATCAGCTTGCCTAACGTGCTCGAAATTTGAGGTGATAGTATGGCACACATTTGTTTGTTGTATTGATTTGAGATGCACAAACGAACGAAAAGTTCCAGTTAGACCTGTTTATGGAAGGAAAACGGTGCCACCTGGGGCCAAATCCGGCATTTCTTGATTTTCAGGGATTTGCCTACGCTACTGCATGAAAACGAGCAAAATATCTTGTTTGTGTGCGTGGGGCTATAAATTTCTATTATTGTAATCTGGAAAACCTTTGAATATATCCATTAAGAGAACATAAAACATAGTTTCCTGTTCTCAAAAATTAGGTAACTGTAGGTTTAAGGAATTGCATTGTTTTCGGGCAACCAAGGGTGGCGTAAGTTTCAAAAGTTTAGCCCCGCATCTTTGGGACATTTTATGACAAAAATGCAGTTAAAAACTTGGATGGCTGTACCGATAATTGGAACCGTATATATATATATATATATATATATATATATATATATATATATATATATATATATATATATACTAAAACAGGAATAGGCACACACCGATCTATTGGCTTCCCGAAGCAAACAAGCTCCGTATGGGCGGCAAAGGTCACGAACAGGCAACCAATTACCAGGCCGAAGTCAGCCAAGTTATAATTGCCGAGAGTAGAGACGACAGAAAATATGGGTAGATTGATACAGTCTGTTTCGTGCTTATTCTGCCTTCTTTCAGCCAATCATAACCCTAACTACCAGCTGGGACTGGAAACACAAACATGCGCTCGCGCACGGCACAGACAGTCAACACACTGAGTCTATCAGATGGGTCATAAGCACTTCATCGGACCAAAGTTCATCAGTGCCTCGCCACCTGTCATTCTCTGTCGCTGCAGATCAGGTATTTATTCAAGCAGGAATAGGCGCACACCGATCTATTGGTTTCCCGAATCAAACAAGCACCGTATGTGTAGCAAAGGTTACGAACAGGCAACCAATTATTAGGCCGAAGTCGGCCAAGTTATAATTGCAGAGAGGGGAGACGACAGAAAATATGGGTAGATGGATACAGTCTGTTTCGGGCTTATTCTGCCTTCATTCAGTCAATCATAACCCTAACTAACAGCTGGGACTGGAAACACAAACATGCGCTCGAGCATGGCGCAGACAGTCCGGCAAAATATGTTAACCAAGTCCGACTGTAAGATCCCATCAAATTGCTCATTCTCGCGTTTGATTGGCCATGACTCGCAGAGAATTTTCACGTCTGGGCAAGACTAGAGTTTTCATTGGTTGGAACAGTCGCCCAATCGAATTACGATAGCCATCTGTGTGGCTGATCCAATACCCATCTGGTTTGCCACCCTTCACGTGATAATGTACTGCGGAACCGCTGAGCTGCCTTCTCAGCTTAATATCATTGACAGTGAAACTCGCAAATCACATAATCAGTCAAAATGATGGCGATTGCCATTAAATTGTGTAGTTGATCATTTCACATACTTTCTACACGCAAGCTTGGATGCAAACTAAACATAATTACTAATTTTTTTCAAATTTGAAGACATGATAGAAGTCCACTTTCACAATGACAATTATTGACGTTACAAATAGTGTAGTTGATGGTTCCAAAGTTTCAGGACCTAACAGTGCAACCGTCGCGAGCGACAACCGCGACTGGGTGCCCCACGGGGGGAGCAGACTAGGTGACTTGCGCTTGAATAAGGTTCTGCGGCGCCAGACCTCCTCATGGCTCCTCTGCTGTATGTTTGAGTATATAAAAGTAGGCTTGGAAGGTGGCCAAGTGATAACTGCAATCAGACCTCGTAGTCATCCCGATGTGAGTTTGTATGGAATGGCTGACTGCTGATCTGAGAGTCAGACTGTAATGGCTCCTTAACGTGATCGCTGGCACTGTCAGGTATTTGAGCTGTGGAACGCTTAACCCCCTTTTTGTGAAATCCTGGTGTTTGTGTTTGAGGCACCAGGTCGTGTTTATGTTACGCGTAGACGATGTCGTCAGCAACTGCACCCATTGCCCGCATCAGGCCACTGACCGGCTCGGACGGTGACTGTGGCCTGGGAATGGGAGTAAGAAGAGAAACTCGACGGCTCAGTTAATTTTCCTCAGTATAAACCAGCTGACGCGCATTAAACTAACACTATACACTAACAGACATATCTTAGAAGGTTTAAAACTGGTGGTAAAACACGGGCCGCGCAATCCGCCCAGTGTGTGGTGTTGCAGACTGGCGGGCTGAGTGTCAGGCTGCAACGGCTCCTTCATACTATGACCTCTATGCCACACTCAATCAGAAAGATCCGTGCGAGGCGTGGTGGCACACCTGTTGGTTTACTGCAGCCACACCAACCACCTGCGCCCTCTCCCGACTCCGGTCTTCTTGATTTGCTCCTGACACCGAGCCGTGGCGATGGCGGAGAAGAGATTACGCGAGATATAGCGCAAGTCTACGCTCACTATAAGCTAATTTACGCGTAATTCATCGTCTCTGCGCCCTTTACTGTAGGGCACATGGTGGACCTCATCAATACAGACGGTCGAACTGCCGAGTGTGTCAGACTTCTGCAGCATCTATCGGGCTTTCCGTTATCTCATCCATCTTGTTTTGAGGGCAAGACAATAGCTGGATGACCGGACGGGTGCAGTGAATGACAGGGTGGAACACGCCATTTATGCGTGTCACGTAAGCTTATCGGTTTCCATTGCACTAAGCAGGCAGAAATAAGGGCTACGTTGAACATCACGATGTGAGAATCCCATAGAGGCAAAATTATGAATAAAAAACTTTCAGTCTAGCCCTTAGTTCTGAGAATGCCCAATTGACAAAGTCACTTAAAAACCTTCCAAGCCAGAAATCTTAGCTGATAGATTCAAGCACATCATATTTTCTATGGCAATGGATACACTAATTTTCCAGAGGGTAGATTTTTCGCATTTGTTCCACTCTCTTTTCCATCAGCTGTGCACCAGTTGACTGTGAAACATTGGGCGATGAGCTTGGACACAGTTACTGATAAAGCTTAACAACTCGTCTACGCGTGCCTCACACGTGCGAGTCTGCCAGTAGATGGGTTATGGTGGGGTTGGGTGCAGTGGCCGACATCGATGGAGGGCCGTCCACTGGGATGCGGTAAAAAGCACATGCATGGCAGTATTCATGGCTTCGCGAGACTGCACAGCTCGATAAGCGCACGCCGTGAGCCCATTTCAGTCGTTTCGGTTAAATACAACCCGCTGTTGGCGGGATCTGACACAAATACCATAGCACCTAACTGTCGAGTGACTTCAAGGTGGCAGTTTGAAACAACCAGTCACAGCCTCAATAGACTGCAAAATGCACTAACCTTTGATGTCCCAAGACGGACAATGGGAAGTTTGAAGCCATTCAGCAGTTGCACATAAGCGATGTGGTTTTTCTTCTTCAAGATGGCTACAGATTCGAAAATAGAAGCATTTAATTTGGCTAGAAGTCATTTTAGACATGGTCTCTAGAAAAGTCAGAAGCCATACTTCTAGAAGGTGGAGAACCTGGACATTTGCTTTTTTTGTGACATTTTTGGGCCCCTGGTGAAACGTTACTCCAAACTGAGATGTTCAGTGATGTCTAACCGGTTATGACTGGCATCTGACTTTGGTCTGTCGTTAGTCAAAGATTTCGTCCTATCCTTGTCATTTGCCCGCTGTATACCATTGATAACATAAGTTTTGGTACTGCAGATTTTAGGGAATTCAGTCCTGCCTCAGGTAGATATTGTAACACTTCAGATTTTTGGCTAGGAAAGAAAATTTATCAGACAAAGTCTGTTCCGATGAATAAAATGTCAAAAAATGAACGGTAAAGGATCCAGAATATTCGCACACCACAAATAAAATCAATGGATCATCGCAAAGACATTAGCTCGAGTAAAAAGGTTCCAATACTAACTTTTTTGCATAAGCTCTCACTTTACGTGATTTTGTGTGCCTCTATTAGTTGCTTTAGTAGCTATGAGAGTCTGATGAGGACTAATAAGCTGGAAATGTCTATTACAATGCAACTGATCATTTTTGGTAATGGTATACTGCAAATATTGCTGGCTGCTCTGAGACAGCTGGTGGGGCTCGAGAGTGAGTCCCAAGGCAGAATGGGAAGAGTGAGCCCAGATTTATTTATCCGGACGAGACTAAGATCAGGAAATCTAGTTGATTTAATGGGAAATTAGATGTTGGAATACGCTTCTACCATTTGAAAACAAGTTAGTATTATCCAGGGACATGTGCCGCAGAAAATCTATGCTCTTTGACGGCAGGTTTTCAATATTGCTTGCAGTTCTGTGAAAGCACTTTGATGAAGGAGACATTGAGCGCAGTTGATTCACAGCCTTATTCACACGGGAAAGGAGAAATTGTTTACTTGGAGTTGCGGGCAAATACATTCTTAGCAGTACAGGTCCTGTGGTACTGATGCAAATGTAAAGCTTATTTTATGAGCAGCAAATAAACTGCAAATTTGGCTCCTAGGAAAAGGAAGGGACAATTTTCGATAATGGCTTTGTTCACCAAGGTTTGTTGTGAAAGTTTCCGAATACTGCGGATCATGCTGACCAGTGCACGAGAAGTTCTGGTAGAGCAATCAAACATACCCAAGGAAAATAAGTACATAAATTTTAGAAATGAACCCCAGAATGTGAACGAATTATCAACAACCAATCAGAAGACGGAATTGATTCGATGAAGGAGATTTATATAAAAGGTGCTTAGCAGGAGCAAACATGAATAGAAAAAGAATCAGTCTGGTAAATCGGAATCCCTGAGCCGGCTTTTTGCATTGACATGATTGTGGCTCTTTGAGTTGATTCGGGGGAGCGGGAGAGAAGGGAGATCCCGCAATCGCTTATTCCATGTCTGGTTGGCAACTTCATCGGCAAAAGGGTACTCGGGATGACTTTTCCAACTAAAATGTGTGAGCAAAAGGATACAATGTGAAGTGGACAGTGGTGTAGCAAGTATAAAGTTCATCTACATTCCACAAAGAAGACATCAAACAGGTTATCATAAATGCACAAAAAACGTCTGCTGGGGGGTGCGTTAGTCGATGCTGTTGGTATCAAATACTGAAATAAAGAAACTGCTGGCAAGGGAAAATACTGGCAAACCTGCACACCTATCACTGGGTCATCTGCTTTGATCAGCATATTCACGAATGCTTATAACTTTTCCGATACAAGCAAAATGGCAGGTTACAAGACGCGGTTGATCAGGAGGATCAATAACTGGAGGAAGAAATTTATTAGATTCACTCTCGAAAAAATCATCAGAGATAGCAAAAGAGAATTTTGACAAACGTATAGATACAGTTGCTAGGCCAGAACTGGGACAGTTATTCATCACAAATGTTCGAATTTTGCATGATGACGACAGGTAATGGGTGTGATAATTATGCTTAATTTAGTCTCACCATAAATGTTCGCCCCAGCAGCAACGTTTATCCGCGTGCTCACATTATAATTAATTATTATTGTTCATGGAATGTCTTACTATTGAATCTTGAGGGGGTAAGCGTTGCATCCGTTGACGGATTGTGGATCGGAAAACCGTAAATCAGGTATCTCGCACCTCGCTCAGTTTTCATTCCTTGGGAAATTTAGGTCCTACCAGACAGGTGTGTTGGTGTCCTGATGAGTGAATTGCCATTTTCTAGTTGACTTCAGTACTTCCCACTGCCAATATCTGCTTCACCATCCTCGTCTAGACCAATCTCCTCTGTTGTTGAAGATGGCTGCAAGCTGCGTTCTAAAATGTGAGGTGGGTATTAGACTTGTTTCGGTGGTGGTCTCCTCCAAATATCAATGGAAGTCATCATCATCATCATCATCACCACCATCATCATCATCATCATCATCATCATCCTCATCATCATAATCATAATCATAATCATCATCATCACCACCATCATCATCATCATCATCATCATCATAATCATCATCATCATCATCACCACCACCACCACCATCATCATCATCATCATCATCAGCATCATCATCATCATCATCGTCATCATCATAATCATAATCATAATCATCATAATCATCGTCATTATCATCATCATCATCATCATCATCATCATCATCATCATCATCATCATCATCATCATCATCATCATCATCATCATCATCATCATCATCATCATCATCATCATCATCATCATCATCATCATCATCATCATCATCATCATCATCATCATCATCATCATCATCATCGTCATCATCATCATCATCATCATCATCATCATCATCATCATCATCATCATCATCATCATCATCATCATCATCATCATCATCATCATCATCATCATCATCATCATCATCATCATCATCATCATCATCATCATCATCATCATCATCATCATCATCATTATCATCATCATCATCATCATCATCATCATCATCATCATCATCATCATCATCATCATCATCATCATCATCATCATCATCATCATCATCGTCATCATCATCATCCTCATCATCATCATCATCATCATCATCATCATCAGCAGCAGCAGCAGCATCAGCATCGTCATCGTCGTCATCAGCTTCGTAACCAGCATTAATGCTGGTTCTTTCGGGGTTCAGGGGTGCATCTGTGGAAACAAGGCTGCTGCTCAGCTGGACTGCAGGCGTAGAATTAAACTGTGAGATGACACTGATTCTAGCATGCAGTCTCTGTATGACAATGCCCACTACAGTCGGTTGTCTAGGCTTCCACATTGGGCCACTCATATTACCCACATTTAAGTAAAGCCAATAGAATTAGAACTCTCTTCATGCACTACTCAAATGACGTAACTATACTTCGATGCGTGACTTGACTGTCAGCAAACGGACATTCATTCATTAACTAGCAGTTTATACCTTGAGTTGCATTCCACTGCACATTTTTCCTACAGAAACATAGCGCCAGTCAGGACACGATTTAATTCATTTAACCAAAAGACCAAGCAGTTTATTTTTCTGGTTTTTGCGTATTTTTTAACCGTTATGTGACCTCAGTTGCTCTTATCTCGTACAACTACAATTCTAACAACTTCCCTGGGATTGAACTCCGGCGTATACGAGTTTGCCTGATGATACTAAAAGCGCAACTAACCAATGATTTGTTGACATCCGGCAATTTCCATTTTTCGAAATATGGTAGAACAAACAATACAGTTGGATGATAAGCCCATTAAAACCTTGAGTGTTTTATTAAGCAGTTAAAACTGGTGAGAAGAGGGAGTAAATGGGCCGATGGTAAAACGTACCCGAGAGTTTTGAAGAGGTGTTCATTCTGGCCGCCAGGAGATGCAAACGAACCTCTACACTACCTTCGTGAATCTGATGAAAGCCTTTGACACGGGGAATCGCGATGGCCGTGGAAAGTCATGCAGAAATTCGGCTGTCCTGAGTGGTTCACGCACATTGCGTCAGCTTCACGATGGGATAAAGGTGCGCGTCAATGACAACGGAACGGCATTTGGAGCATTCGCAGTGACCAACAGAGTGAAGCAGGGCTGCGTAGTGGCCCTGCAACCTCTTCAGACTCATTGCATCTGCTATGCTGATGAACGCTTATCGTGATGAGCGCCCTGAACTGACGGGCACCTTTTCAAAAGTCGGCGTATGCATGCCCCAACGCGCGTGTCTATGACTACAGTCCATGACTTGCTCTTTGCAAACGACTGCGCCCTTAACACCATGACGAAAGAGGACGTGTAAAAGAGCATGGACCTTTTCGTGGCAACCAACTTTAGGCTAAAATTCAATCCACCCAAAGCGTTGGTCATGCACCAACTGCCCCCACCGCAGAATAAAATGCTCCCCGAATCTATGTCAATGCCTCTTATTTCAAAAATGTGACAAACTTCGCTTACCTGGGAAGCACGCTGTCAAGCAACACGAGAATCGACAACGAGGTTGCTCAACGGATCTCCAATGCCAGCCAGGCCTTCGGCCGTCTGCAGGCCTTTGTGTGGAATCGTCATGCTACTCACCTGAACACCAAAGTAAAGATGTAAAAGGCCCTCTTCTTGACGACCTTCCTGTATAGAGCGGAGACCTGGACCGTGGCTGCTGAATTCTCAACCAGTGAAGGCGATTTAGTTCAGCGTCGTTCCCATTCAAGACAAAACAGACACCTTATTGCATGCCTAGGTCTTAATCACCAGAATTGCTAGAGGGCTCACAGTTAATTTGTTTTGATTAACGCTCTTGAAGCAAAGCAACGTTCATCAAAATTCTGCAATGACTTTTCGACTAGGATAGAAACTGTCAAATCGATCATCATGACGCACCATCCCCAAATATTTCGGACCGATCAGTATGCTTGCTTTTTAACGCACTTCTCATTGGCCTCCCGCAGAGATTGTATTCGGTAAAATATGCGTACCTTCAGTATCAGTATCAGTATGTTCTTCATTGATTGTCTATTCCCTTATAAATTCAAATATATTTTATAAAAACATTCGCAAACATATCCTCAATTATGCTAGTTTGACAGCTAATTACACCTCCTTTAAATGTTTAATGGAAAAAAATGTGTATTCCGTTTTTACAAAGTATTTAATTTTGAGAATTTTTAAGATCACGTAATGCGCATTTAATTCGCCCAACAGTTGTTCGTTTATTAATGATCCTCATTATATATATATATATATATATATATATATATATATATATATATATATATATGTATAGCATAAGAGTGCTACAGGCAAGACGCAGACAGCTGTTTCACGGTCATTACCGATCATCAGTACATCATATGCCTTGTGCAGTGAGGTACATAAACAAGCGAAACAAGTGCGTAACACTCACTAATGTGGTTAGGATCTCACTCGAACTTCGGTACTGGTATGTGTCCTATGACACAACGTTCGTTTATCGCCGAGAGCTAACTGGCGGGCGGACAAATGGGATTGAGTGAGATCCTAACCACATTAGTGAGTGTTACGCACTTGTTTGGCTTGTTTATGTACCTCACTGCACAAGGCATATGATGTACTGATCATCGGTAATGACCGTGAAACAGCTGTCTGCGTCTTGCCTGTTGCACTCTTATCCACATATTTGTGATATATATTTATATGATAGTGTGGTGCTCACCGATCTGCTTAAGGAACATGTATGTTCCGTTGTGCCCTGGAGCTCAGACTAGAGCTCTCACAGGCGGTCGCATGGCGACGTGTAGCATATGATGAAATGGAACCGACAAAGACAAGGGAGACCGGAATGGCCATTTCTGGCTTATTAGCCGTCATCAGCCAGTCATACCCAATCCCAAGTGTGGCACACCTGGGATTCGAACCCGCGACCTTTGGTATTTGAGTCGAACGCTCTACCATTTGAGCCACGGGCTCGTTGTTTTGTCGGTTGTGATCGGGAATATGATGATAGTGTGGTGCTCACCGACCTGCTTAAGGAACATGTATGTTCCGTTGTGCCCTGAAGCTCAGACTAGAGCTCTCACAGGAGGTCGCATGGCGACGTGTAGCATATGATGAAATGGAACCGACAAAGACAAGGGAGACCGGAATGGCCATTTCTGGCTTATTAGCCGTCATCAGCCAGTCATACCCAATCCAAAGTGTGGCACACCTGGGATTCGAACCCGCGACCTTTGGTATTTGAGTCGAACGCTCTACAATTTGAGCCACGGGCTCGTTGTTTTGTCGGTTGTGATCGGAAATATGATGATAGTGTGGTGCTCACCGATCTGCTTAAGGAACATGTATGTTCCGTTGTGCCCTGGAGCTCAGACTAGAGCTCTCACAGGCGGTCGCATGGCGACGTGTAGCATATGATGAAATGGAACCGACAAAGACAAGGGAGACCGGAATGGCCATTTCTGGCTTATTAGCCGTCATCAGCCAGTCATACCCAATCCCAAGTGTGGCACACCTGGGATTCGAACCCGCGACCTTTGGTATTTGAGTCGAACGCTCTACCATTTGAGCCACAGGCTCGTTGTTTCGTCGGTTGTGATCGGGAATATGATGATAGTGTGGTGCTCACCGATCTGCTTAAGGAACATGTATGTTCCGTTGTGCCCTGGAGCTCAGACTAGAGCTCTCACAGGCGGTCGCATGGCGACGTGTAGCATATGATGAAATGGAACCGACAAAGACAAGGGAGACCGGAATGGCCATTTCTGGCTTATTAGCCGTCATCAGCCAGTCATACCCAATCCCAAGTGTGGCACACCTGGGATTCGTTCAAATGGTAGAGCGTTCGACTCAAATACCAAAGGTCGCGGGTTCGAATCCCAGGTGTGCCACACTTGGGATTGGGTATGACTGGCTGATGACGGCTAATAAGCCAGAAATGGCCATTCCGGTCTCCCTTGTCTTTGTCGGTTCCATTTCATATATATATATATATATATATATATAAAGAGCCAACGTGAACATGGGCCTAACGTGCATCCGAACATGGCTGAGTCCATGGCGGACACGCACGCAATCGCAACACAACCCAGACCCGACGAAGGAACAGTTATCGCCTCGGCCAGCTCAACCACTTATCCGGCAGGTGCGAATACACACAGAGGTGCGATCGCAACCAAGATTAACAGCCTGGGGCGGCATTTTTGGTCGATGAGTGTAGTGACGACTACTGCCAACTTGCGAACGCCGCTCCCCGACCAGATTGAGAACAAGCCATCACCCGCCCTCCCCCAGTCCACCACGGACTCAATGAACAGGCAAAGGATTATAGCCAAGAATGAAACACCACCATGGTCATCAAGCAGCATGAAGACTGAGAATCCCCACCCCCAACCCGGCCCCTCCTCTACGCAAATTCAAAAACCTTAGTAATCCCGTATTAGCCGAAATGTTACCACCTATAAATACTGTGAGGCGCAGTACAATATTTACCTCCGACGATTAACTCTTGTTTGATTTTGAAACGTCAGAACAATAAAACCATGGTTCCCGTGATCGCCTCTTCTTCTCATATATATATATATATATATATATATATATATATATATATATATATATATATATATATATATATATATATATATATATATATATATATATATATGCAAGCAACGGTGTACCGAAAAGATAACGGAGACCAGAATCAAAATTTATGGCTTAAGAGCACTCATCAGAAAGCCATACGTGAGCCATACCTCATGAAATATTGTTGATTTTTTTCATTTAATTAATGTCATAAGCAAATCTGATTTAGTTTGATTTCTTTAGACCAAGGGATTCCCTTCCGTGGAAAACCCATGCATTGGAGTAGTTAGGACACTAGGTGGAATAAAATTACTGCTAAGACCAGCGAGACTAAAATTACCATTTCTGGTGCCCTGGGCATCTTTCGCCAGCCGTACGAAACCATGGCCCTTACAAAAGCTGAGGCGCGAACCCGCGACAAATTTATTAGACGTTCCATTATTTACCTATATAATCACAGGCTCATTTTCTTCTCGTTTGCAATCGTGTATATTAAGAATGATAGTGGGGGGTTCATCGATCGTGTTACGGGACATACTCGTCCAACTGTGTCTTGGCACTCTCTCTCTCTCCTCTCCTTCGAACCCCGCCAGCAGCAACACAGTGGCTGGTATTATAGGATGTTGAATTGATAACTAAGAGGTTGAGGGATCAGGCCTCAGGGGTTACCTCACCTGGAGTTGGGTATGGCTCACTGGCGTCGGCTGATAGGCCAGGAGTGACCATTGCAGACACCCTGGTCTTCGGCGGTTATATTGGTGAATGCAGTTCACCGATCGGTAACGGAACTCACTCGTCTCGGTCTGCCTTGGAGCTCACTCTCGGGCTGCACCAGCAGCCGCACAGTGGTGGCTATTATCATATGCAGAAGAGCATTACCTAAAAAAGACAAGGTAGCATCGGTAATGTTATTCTGTCTATGATAATAGTCGCCATGCGAATGCTGGCCCCAAGGCACAACGGGTCGAACGTGTGACGCAACGCGATCGGTGAATGCTCCAGCAGCACAGTTAAGGCCTTTTTGAGCAAGGTGACATAATTCTCTTTGGCTTTATTCGTTGGACTCAGGAAGTCAGCCAATAAAGAAAATGCTGAGTCCCGTAAATGCTAATCATTCAAAGTTATGTGGGAAAGTATGGAACGAAGGGCAAACAACAAGGACTTCCATAGGAGGGACTGTAATTAGGAGAGCAAGAGGGATTGAAAATGCTCAATAGGGTTCCGAAAAATAACGTAATGAAGAATGCAAAAACGCAAGGTTTATCAACTTTACTTAAACGACTTGACTTACCTCCCAAGTGTCCTCCAGTGACGCTGGGTCCACGGGCTGTGCCTGATAAAGATCTCACAGAAACTCGTCCTAGTTTTACTGCAGTGAGGGTAAATGCAGGCAATGAGATAGGACGCCAAGCAATGAAAATTTTACGGGGTAAGAATAAATACCGCGAACAAACTGCAATTTTAACAACTATTCCCGCATACTGCGACACCAATCTACCATTTTCAACAGTGTCAAAAAACTTAAGGTCTGATTAAACCCCAGTAGGCAGTCAGATGTAGTTAATGACATCCAATGTCTAAACTGTCCTGTTAACTACACAGGTCGGACATCGAATTCTTCTCACATAGTGCGAAAGCAAGGCCAAGAAAATTGTCACAAAAATTCATAATAAACATTAATAGCTTGCTTTAGGCTAAGGATTGTTCAATAAGATGTCGAAGGATCTAGGTCTGCCCGTTCATTTGACAGACGGAGCTTTTTGCTTTTAAATCAGTTGGAACGAAATCGGAACTTAAGGAAATCCGAGGGTCATTAAGTCTGCCAAGCAAAGTTATGCGAGGACACTGCATTAAAACTATTGTTAGAGAAACTAGGAAATAGAAAAGGCAGTGGAATGGAGTGGGACATATTTGTCAATCTGGCAGGAAAACGAAGAATATTTATACTCCATAATCAAAGAATGAGCATAAGGACTGCTTGCGTTCCCATGAATCCTGATGCTAGAAGTCACAATGTCTTTGCTTCGATCTAGCCATCTAAATTACTCAATAGACTCGAACAACATAATGTATTTCAAATGTTGGCTCATTAAAAATAACAGGCTACATTTCTCTTCAAGAAAATAGAGACAGATGCGAGGAACCCAAAAGTCAAGCACAGATTAAATTTTTTGCAAGTAACTAACAGACCTTGTTTCGTCCCCAGTGCAATCTCCGCCCTTGAACTCCTCCTCTGACTGCTGAAAGCGATAGATAAGAATATGTCACGTGTTAAAATGAAGATGATCATATACATTAGATAGGAAATGTGTACACCCTATAAGAGGTGGTTTGTCAACCATGAAATGTATTGCGTTTCTGTTGTGGGTCAACTCACTAAAAATATAACAATAGCAAGAAAAATAAGTCAGCTCTCAGGACTTTAACTTACGACAAATGCCATTGGTGAATGAATGAGGTGGAGGTCGATGTAGGTGAGGCCCAGTCGGCGTAGACTCCGTTCACGTGCCCGTCTTATGTTCTCCACGCCGTGATTGGTACTCTAAAGATAGAACAAATCGGAAATGATCACTGATTTGCTTTCTGTGTAAGTGCATCTCATGTAGGATAGTGAGCCAATCGAAAATACGTCACGAAATTCGCACGAAAGTCATTGTAGCGCAAAGGCCACTCACCACCTCCGCGAAAGGTTTGATCCAGGAAAGAAGCGACCATTCTTCAAACGAAGGCATAGTTTTGTTTACTCCTTAGTATTTGTTAGCTGAGTAATAATCCATTTTATCGGAAACCAATCGTTTCAAACATCGATTATAGGACGGGCCACTTAAGAGGTATAACTACGGACAGTAGGGTAGATAATGCAAAATCGAGTAAACCATAGAATATATTAACAAATAAAAAGTCTCAATATTTTATTGATTGTCCTTTGATATGTAAGTTGATCAGACAAAGAACCGGCTCAGTTGCCGAAGGTTGACTAGTTTAGACAATTATCAGTTCTAAGAGGGATTGCCTGTACGCGGGTAGTGCTTGTTTCTGTATGAATTGAGTAAATTGTGAAAAAGTAGCATGGAAACGGTGGTCCGCAGCCCAGCCACTCTTACTGTGCAACAAGAGGATGGCATGAGAGTTTGAGGCGCATGCAGGCTTAATTACTGCCCAGGTATCGTTCCCGGCTTTCGTTTGGCGGGCTTCAAAAGCATATGGCGTATGGTGTACTGATGATTGGTAACAACCGTGAAACAGGTCTCTGCGTCTTGCCTGTTGCATGCTTAAAAACGAATAATTTCACCCACCAAGAGGGTTTCTTTGCCAACTGGAGGTTGGTTCCATAAATCCCACCAATATAAGGGCTATGCGCACGCACATAAGCCTACCTTCGTAGTCACAAAGACGTCCTCGCGTCGAAGGCTAGAAGACTGGAACTTCTCCCTCAGAGCCCTTCTGATGGCTATTTCGTTGTCATAGAAAGCGGCCGTATTGATAAATCGATAAACATCGTCCGAAGCGCATGTGACAGTGGTCTGGGCAAGGTCTTCAAGGGTCTAGGAGAGGGAAAGTTGAGGTTGCCATTTTGCAAAATATGGTTACGTACATGGCCAGTACCAAGACTCACAATTGGGACGTTTTTTCCGTCTTGCAGGTTCATACAAAGATATGTAGGCATTTTTCCGAGGGCTGTGCAGAAGTAAAGAAGAAAGCATAGACAAAGCGAAGTACTTGTGGGGTGTAGTAACGTTTTATTTTGAAAAAAAACAGATGCCTAACTGAGATGCGCGGTTCGGTATTAAATCTCTCTCGGAGAAACAAAAGCAAATTTGGGATGATATATATGGATTCCGATCTGGGTTCATTATTCATGGAAATGGCTCAAAACCATGCAAAAAAAGAATAATTTGGAAAATTATATAACGTGGATCTGGTTAATCTCTTTCACGAGCCTAAAATCCAAATTTGAGCTATCTGGCATCCTGCTGGCAAACATAACGTTATTGGTTGGTGATAAATAAAGCAAGCCGTTTTACAGTTTCCATTAAACGTTATTAGGACGACTGATTTTGATGTTATGCGGTATAAATTTATGAAACTCGTAGATATGCCTCATTTTCGAGTTGAAAATCATTACGCAAAATAGATTGCGACGCCTGTAAGGTTCCGGTCCCTTATTTCACAGACTTTAACTTGATAAGTGTACAAAACCGGCCCCAATGTGCCTGCCAGGTTCTGATCGATTAGAATTTGATTTTTATTTCACTGGAAACATTTGCTGCATAAAAATGACAATGTCGTGTGGGTCTGCGAAGTGCACCAGTCGCTAGCTGCAGCAACTCAAAACGCGCCACTAATACCGTCGCATGGTGCTCCTGGAATGCCGTGGAGCATATCGATTGGCCCGTAAGTCTGAGTGCCAGTACGTAGCATGGGAAAGGGGGGTGGATATTTAAGGAGGACATTGATTAAGTGAATAAAGGGAATGGCTAATAAGATCAGCATTTGAGGGTAAGGTCTCCTCTCAGAATGCCGGGGTCCGTTGTTTAGTATTCAAGCCTTCCGAGAATAATCGGTAATATTAATCATCCCAACTTCTACGATTACCATTTAATTCTATTTATTTCAAGGGACCTTCTTGGTCCTCATCATCGTAGTTGTCTTCTTCTTCTGGTCATCCTTAGCCCAACTTCGACCTGTCTATCACGTGGATCTGGCGAATCACTTTCACAAGCATCGACTCCAAAGTCGAGCTAACTGACCGCTTTTGACAAAACGTTACTGGTTGGTGATAAACAAAGCACACCATTTTTCAGTTTCCGTAAACTCTAATCATGGCAATCAGATGTTGACGTTGTGAGGTACAAGTTATGAAACTCTTAGATGTGCCTTATCTTCAAGTTTAAGATCATTATGTCAAATATTTTGGGACCGAAATGGTGTTCCAGACCATTCTTCCCAACTTATACGATTGCTCTTAGATTCTAATTTATTCCCATGGCCGTTCTTGATCTTGGTCGTCGTCATTGTCTTCTAATGGCAATTTTTAGTTTGCATTTTGTCTTGAATGAGAGGTTTTCCGTACCCTAATCGTCTCCAGTAGTAAGAACTGGTCTGGTTTAACAATGACCTCATAATCCACAGCGGAATTCGTCAATTAAAATAATAAAATATAATAGCACTTGTGCCGTTTTCTAAAATATGTTTCGAAGATACTCGAGCACAAGTACGCGCACATACTACAAGTGGCTTGGCGCTACCTTCCAGGAAATTTCTTATTCGCATGTTAATTTTTAACGATTTCTAAAATATTGGTAGGCTGATAAGAACTGACAAAAAGCATCGCTCAGGCATACATCAATGAGGATGGCAAACATATGCAAAACATCAGCAGTAACAACCCCAGCACGCACTGGCATGATTGAAAGAGAAAGAAAGACGTAGGTACATGCCTTCCAAACGTACGGTTAGGCGACTTTGTTTTCAAAAATCTACAAGAACACTAAAGGAGTTGGAACAAAATTTTTTTGTGAAATGCAAAGGCAGTAGTGTTTGTAGCAGAGACCGGTGTTAAAAGCTATCCTCCCAAAGTCCGACACCGAATGATAGATGTCCTGAATGTCTGCACGACAGGAACAAAACGCGAGCGAGAGAGTTCTTATGGCCAGGAGTGAAAGTGCGATTAAATTACGTGGAGCTTTGCCCTATTACTTTGGTAATGGGGAGTGCCATCTCTTTGTCAAAAAACTAAAAGAAGGCAAGGGCACGCGAGAACAATCGCTAAAAGATGAAATTATATCGAAACGAGATAGTAATTTTAAGAGTGATCTCGTTCACATTGCAGCAAATTGTTGCCAGCTGCTAGATGGCGAGTTGAGATGGAAGAGAGGTGGAGATCAAAGAGGAAACCGTTTTATGGTACACTGGCGCTTCCGCTCAAAGAAATTCTGTGTGGCACTGGTATAGCCAGCTACTTGTCGGTGCTTTTCTGCAAATTAATTGGTTTTCCAGTAGTCACGGCCTTGAATTACCAAGCTACGATAAGCCTATTGGTCGGACGATCGTTAGTTAGTTGCCTATAATGGAAAAAGCCAGGCATATACCGCAGCACAAAATTCACGAGTACGAGTGTACTGGCAATTTTGTTAATATGCTGTTGAGGAACGGACAGTAAAGAAGCTACACTGTGCAATTCGTAAGTTTGCATTTGACCCTAAACCCTCATCCCGCTGTCAATTTGATGCTGCAGCAAAACAGGACACAACCTTCGAATTAAACTGCCCACTTACCCCAAGGCCAACGATTATAGATCATGAGCTTTCTGAATAATAGGTCGTATAAAACTTTAAGATGGTGTCTTACCGTGTGTGTATACAATCAACTTCACGTATGACTTGGTAAGTTAGGCGGGGGAATGGCTGCGGGAAGTCATATAGTCATCGCCAGGAAGACCATGCTGGAGTTGCTTCCTGGGTTTCAGGGTTTCAAAGCTAATCCTTGGCTATTAATACTCTACACATTTCCTATCTTTTTTTTCCTGAAAGTTGCATGGTCAGTATTTGGGGTACAAGCAACAAGGTCGTGGAAGCGACAGGCTACGCTTTGATTAGAGCTGAATGTGATTCTTAGTCGAGTAGCAGTTATATGCTTATTCTGAATGAGCTGGAACCCAGAGAGTGTGTATCGAGATGCTGTTGAATGTGAGACAGGGAGGCCGAATTCGCGCCACACTGGCATACATAGAGGGTCACACAAACAACACTTATCCGGCAACACGTTTTAAACAAGTCCGACCGTAAGAGCTCATCAAATTCTTTATACTTGCGTTTGATTGGTAACGCGCCGCAGAGTTTTTTTCTGTTTGTGCAAGACTAGAGTTCTGATTGGTTGGAACTGTCGCCCAATCGAATTACGATGGCCATCTGTGTGGCTGATCCAACACTCATCTGGTTGGCCAGCCTTCCCTTGATAGTGTAATGCGGAACCGCTGAGCTGCCTTCTCAGCTGAATATCATGGACATTGAAACTCACGAATCGCATAATAAGTCAAAATAATGGTGGCTGACGTTAAATTGTGTAGGTGATAATTGAACATACTTTCTATTCGCAAGCTTGGATGCATACTAAATAATATTAGGCCACTTTCGCAATGGAAATATGTAACCGCCCGTGAAATAAGTTAATGATATTAGATGAGCTATTCTGCCACCAAGTTTTGAGCAAGGTGTATCATGGAAATATTTTGGTTTACTGCTCCTCAACCGATTTATCCCATGCTAGAGTGAGGAAATGTGGCAGGATTAATAAGAAACATCTGCATGAGATTCTCTCGCCCAAAGTCTGCGTCCCAGATCAAGGTACACGTAAACATTTCGTAACAGGCTACGGCAAATTAAAAGGTTGCCCAAGGTATTAAAAGCAATCTCATCAGTGTCTTACAGCATAAGATACAGCTAAAATATTGCATATAAACCCGTCGCAAACGGTGAAGGAACGGGTGCTGATGCAACTTCCCTCCTGGTGTTTTCGTCTAAAATGACAAACATTTAAAGGTCGAAATGCTTTTTTGCCACCTTTTGGTATTGTTATTGATCTGGCCAACATTTGGTAACCGTCATTTAACCCAGGTACACATTTGGCGAAAAACTTCCCACAGTTGAACAAAATTGTGCGTTCCAAGCAGCTGTAAAATGCAAATATTTTCGTTTTGGACTATGTTTTTAAATCCCCTTTGGCTTTTGTTGTAGGTTTTTAGCTGTGGCCGGTGGAAATGAACGGGACCTTAAAGTCCTCTTTTCTACCTCTCTGGATGATGACGAAAGTGCTGCTGGCATCGAAATGTGGGCTTGTACGGCGGGAACACTTGCATTTCGAGGATTTTATGGACAGCCACAGCAATGAGACCTGCTGCTGGAAAACTCACTGACGGTCGTCCAACTTGTACGCTTTTGGCCTCATGGAAGTTAAGGAAGGTTTGAAGGCCATGAATAATGAATTCTACAAGATTCTGAACGGCGGATTTACCGTCGGCAGCCTCATAGGGTTCATGTGGTGGACCGATTATTGTCGCGACCGTGTGCATTTATGGTGGACATAGTGAAGTCATAAATGACAAATGACTCCATCTTCTCCCATGGTTCGATGATGCCCAGCACGTTTTCGGATACTTGGACTAATTTTATGCGTGCCGAGGACCTGAGAACTCAGCTCGTGGAATGACCAGTTTTAAAGATAATAATCCAGACGATTAGCGCCTGGTTTGTGAATTAAGTACAGTACTTAAAATTATGTCATGATTGCATCTACTGCTTTCATCACATAGTAAGCTGTGGTTTTTAAAACCCCACAGGCCTCCATCAAAATGAGGGTTTTGTGGACATCTGTAGCAAGTTCCTTGAGAGCAGCGTCATCTCAAACATTGTAGAATTCCCAATTGCCTCCTTCTAGCATTCAGTCCTGATTAGGAGGATGGTGCAGCGACAAAATGACTGTCTCAGTAACAACTATGAGCAGATAGCAAAGCAGACGGTTTCACTAGAGCGCTCGGATGCAAACTGAGATAAAAAGCAGCAAACCACTCCTCCCCTCGACATCCTGCTGACTGCATGGCATACCCACCTGCCTTTGATAAATAACAGTCGCAATTTTTTTGCAAATATTCTGACCAATAATCCAGATGTCTCAGTTCCCACCTCCTCCGCCTCCTCATGCTCATGCTCCTCGTTCCGCCTCCTTCTCTTCCTCTTAGACATTGGCCTGATCCTCGATCGGTAATCCGTTATGCGTGGTGCTTATTCTGGTCTTAGAGTTAAAGCTCCGAGACTGCTTTGATGCGCACTGTGGCTCATTTTTGAACCAGTTTCCGTGATCTGAACATGATCGAAAACTTTTGCAAGAATAAGCCCTACTCCTTCAAGTCTAAAAGTCCACTTTCAGAAACAACATCATTTGGAGCGTAAAGTATTAATAAAATCCAAGAAAATACGAGGTTTAGTACGTCAGAATAGCACTAAATGAAACATTCCTGTGACACTTCATTAAATCCCTCCAACGCAAAATAAGGTTAAGTAACTGGAGGTGAAACCCATCTTCAAGCCAAACTAGGTTTTTGTGTTCTATGCAGTTTGATTAGAAGGAATAAAGGAAAAGTCCGAATCAATCAGCATCAATAAGTATACTTGAAGTAAATGACAGAAATCTTAATAACTACATTGAATCGGTGGAGGTATGTATGAAAAATAGTGAAGTAGTAAAAATATTTTAACAGGTCATTTTAGCATGCAAAAGGTTTAAAACTTCTAATTTAAATATAAACGTTAAAAAACTGTGGCATTTGCAAAATAACAGCGAACAACACGTTCACTGTATTCGTACCAAGGTATTTTCGTCAGAATCAAAGTTAATGTAAATACGCGGTCTACTGACTGTAAATGAGTAGAATGTCTATAGTTATATTATTAAGCTACTAGATGGGGTGTATGAGGGTCGGATTTACCGTTAAGAGCGTCTTTGGAACACACTCACAGTGGAGAATGCATAAAATACGTTGGTAGGTAATTTCACTGATAAATGACACTGCGTGCAAAGGATGAGCATATATTTGTATGTTAAGTTCCTTTTAAGCTGGCAATTGGGTCCTCGGAAATTGGTTTTTTGTGTCATTTCAAGAAATCTTCCCAGCTGATATCCAGCTCATGCCACATGAGCGTCTGAAACGTTGCTATAAGGTCACCTCTGTCCTGTTCATAGGTGAGGGGGAATAAGTTTTAGGCAGTCAGGCGCTACGCGTAGGACAAATTTCAGAATTCTGGGGGAGCCTTTGTAGCACGTTGTTGTACGCCTACAAGAATACGGATATCTCTGCGAAGCCAAGCCCGCCAAGCCTGTACCACGTATTCCGGGCGCGGCCGCACAAACGTTCCATCTTACTTACCGAAGATATCCGCATTCAAGTTATTAATTGATCTTTCGTATCGTGCTCATAGTTGACATTACCCTCGCTGGGACTTCGGAACGCTGCGTTGTGACGCTTAATTCGCCTTGAATGAATAGTCTATAGTCTTTTTGTCCACTTTCGGTTTCAAGTGGTTAAGTATTCAAGATATTTTGTAGTGAGGATGCATTTTTCGGCGTTTTGCTGATATTATATGGAGTACCAACACTTTTTGATATTGAATTTAATGCGTGCAGCTTCACTATGTCCGCTGGGAGTCTCCGATGTCTTTTACCGACGACCACAGTTTGAGATCGTCCGTAAAGAACGATGAATCCGATTTCATCTCCCGAACTAGGTCATTAACATTTGAAATAAACAGGAGTAGCCCAAGCACTGACACTTAGAGAACTTCACTTTTAACAGGCGATCATCCTCAACAATAACCATCTGGAGAAACTGTCTGTCTAAACTTTTTAAGAAGTCTTGAATCCATATCGGGATATTTCCCGTTATCCCTTAGTCTGAAATATTTCGCATTAGGCGCTTATGTGGAACGCAATAAAAGGCATTGCTGAAGTCCAAGTAAATAACATCTACTGGAGCTCCCTCATCCATGATCTTTGACCAATGTTCTAGCGACGTAAGAACGTTTGAAAGACAGGACCTCATTTCACAGAAACCATGTTTAACTGAGCTGATTTGACAGGGAAATGAATCGAGTGAAAGCAAAAATATGTCAGACAGACCGGGCTGTAGTTTGTGGGATTTAGCCGTCATCCTCCATTATGGATGGGTTCCACATTTCCCAAAGTCCACGTATGCGGAAGTATACCAGCTTCGAGTGATTTGTGGAAGATTATACAGTGTGTTTTTGTTAATTCTTCGGATAGTTGACGTAGAAGTACACCTGGGATGAAGTCCAGTCCAAGTGACTTGGCCGAATCCAAAGGCTTTATCTCGGCCAAAACCAGCTGTGATGTAAATGTTACTTTCATTTGACCCACTTGTGAAAACCTCGGCGGCCTCGGTGGGATTCGAACCCACGCCAGCAAGGGGAAGGCTTTAGTACAGCCAACGCTCTAGCCAACTGAGCTACTAAATGTTACTTTGTTTAAAGGTGGGTTGTAGATGAAATATGACAGAGAACAGGGCTGGAGAGGTGGTTCCATTGTTAAGACACTTTGGAAAAATTATGAAAGAAGCATGGTTTTTTAATGGTCATCGCTCACAATTTGCTTTTTGTTGGCTTTTAAGTGTACGAGATATTCACGATTATGTATTACATCTGATTTATGCATATAATGTTTTATGTTTTTGTGGTGCCTCTTTCAGGAGCCTTAGTTAATAAGAATAACGTGCTTCTCAGAAATTTTTTGCCCAAATTGTGTTGTCGTCTATATTTTTGTAGTTTTTCTGGACTCACCACTTGTAGAAATATTTCCCGAAGCGTGCACTTTTTAAAGCTCCTTTTTCCTATCGATGTCAGCCATTTTGGTCTGTTTCCTGTTAAATTTTACTTCAGAGGACATGACGGTTCAATCAAGTTTTTCATGTTTAATTCCAAGGTTATACAACATTTATTTACATGTCCTCAAAATACGTCCGTCCTCAGTGTGTATCCAATCACTGATTTCATTTCCTGGAATTTACTCCGCTAAACAATTTTAACGACTTTGATCTTCGTTCGAGGATAGCTACGGGTGTTGATTCCCAAACTAATGTCATATGATCACAAGAACCTAGGGATGGCCCGACATTTCATCGGCACTTTCCTCACTCTTAGTAAATTGTAAGTGCATGCAAACAGATCTTTGACCAACATGTATTCGAGTCATTGTTCGTACATATTGAAACAGGAATTCATCAAGTGCTATCTCTATTAGCATTCTATCTAACCCTTAATTTTCATAAGATCCCAGTTAATCAGTTGAGCATTAAAAGCTGCTACAATTATAAGGTTATGCTTCCTCGCAGAGCCGAGTCATTAACGCTTGGTGCCCGTCTGCAGATTGACTTGGAGGCCTGTATATGGAGGCCGGTGTATGGAGGCCTGTATATGCAACGGTGACCGCAATATTTTCAGATTTTGGAACCAAAATATGACTGCAATATCTCAAGGTCAATATCTCAAGGTCACGTGCATATTCGTCAACCCGGTTACATTCAACTTCATCGTTGCCATACGTGGCAATTCCATCATCCATCTTTTTGGTTCGGCCTCGTCTTAACGCTTAATAATCATCTACTTGTAGTTTGGAGTCCTTGACATCTTGGCTGAGCCACGTTTCAGTTAATGCAATAACATCAGGACGTAAATCGGTCACAGTTATTTTGAGTTCGTCGAGGTTATTTAAGAAGCTTTGCAAATTTCCGTGACGGAACAGGATTTAGTGGGGAATTTTTCACTGAAAAAATTGCCCGGCCGTGCGACATTTCTTCAGTATTACGGGCATTCTCCACAGAAGGGGTTTAATAGTCGAACAATCACTCCGTTCCTTATTGCCGGTCCTTTCTCTCCTTGTTATTTCAACGTTTTTAGTGCTGCTCTTAGGGCCCTCCATTTCATTCTGTCTTGCACAGAGTAGTTCGGGTGAAGCACAGCTGTATGAAGATCCCTCCCAAATTATGGAGAACTTTTGATTGGAACATAAAGGGAAAAGAGCTGACAATCACTCCGTTCCTTATTGCCAGTCCTTTCTCTCCTTGTTATTTCACCGTCTTTAGTGCTGCTCTTAGGGCCCTCCATTTCATTCTGTCTTGCACAGAGTAGTTCGGGTGAAGCACAGCTGTATGAAGATCCGTCCCAAATTATGGAGAACTTTTGATTGGTACATAAAGAGAAAAGAGCCGACCAATCACTCCGTTCCTTTTTGCCAGTCCTTTCTCTCCTTGTTATTTCACCGTCTTTAGTGCTGCTCTTAGGGCCCTCCATTTCATTTTTCTTGCACAGAGTAGTTCGGGTGAAGCACAGCTGTATGAAGATCCCTCCCAAATTATGGAGAACTTGTGATTGGTACATACATTGAAAATACTAGTATGTGTTAATATTTTATGGATTCATTGATTTGCTCTGTTCCTTCCAGAGGACAGGTGAACCAAAAATCTTTGTTGTGTGAAATATTTTAAACTTGCTGTGAGAAAATAACTCTCGTCCCTATAAGTGCTGTTTTCGCAATGAAAGAATTTATTTTTATAGCAGCAAATTATTTATTGTTGGCCACCTACTACCAGTACACCCTTCAACGGAATGGCGACGGCTTTAGGCGCTGAGATTACCACCCTCAGACCTGGATGGATTTCGCACATTTCCGCACCAAAGCGTAGGTCGATCGCCTTCATGATAAATTGGGCGCTTTTCACTTTTCATGTTTAGTCCGAAAATTCAGGAGGTTTGCGTGAATCTCACAAAGGGCCTCATTCTAATTTGGTGATGATAAATAATACATTTCTCTAAAGGGTTTTCGTTTAGAATGTGACAGTGATATTAGCGCAACACGCTTAATAATATCGGCAAATTGAAACAAACCTTACTTTATAAGTGATTTTTTTTTATTCCAGTGGGATTACTTGCATTAAAACTAATGCCCTTTATGGAGCTAATAAATATTACTTTGAAGGTCAATATGCGTTTAAAAGAATTGTATTAGAAATGTGCGTATTCCCTAGTAAAATCCATATGAATCGTTGAATATTAGTTCTGTGCCATCTTATGCAATTTTCAATTTAAGGTAAAAGGTCGCGAGGATGCGACCCATTTATTGAGTGGTGAGACTCATTTTAGCACCAAATAACCCTCGTTTCCTATGGTTTCATATGCATAAAGCGGATGAAAATAGTATCTGCCGAAGGCTAAACTGCATTTCAAAGGCAATTTAAGTCCACGATGGCTGCTTCCTTCAGAAAATCTGCATGGCGTAGGTGCAAGTACAGTGCCATTTTTCAAGTAGGGCTCTGAACTACAAATCAAGAACCCGAAAGGATATCAATTGGCGAAGAGACTGATGAATTTATTTAACCAAACTATCAAAAAACCGGTGGGCTAGGTAGGATTTGAACCCCACGATAGCAAGCAAAGGCTTAAGTACAACCTGACAGCCGAGGCCGTCGAGTTTATTACAATTGGGTAAACTAGCGATGCCATTTTCCCAAAATTCGCTTATAGATAGTTTGTTGGAGTTTTTTGAAGAAAAAAAACTCGTCTAAACATTTGGCACTGATAATATGATGGTAACTAAGGCTCAAAATCCATTTTGTATTTCGGTAAAACGTAGGAAGATAAATGTAAGAAATAAGGCTTGCTCACTGGCCACTTCCGTTATCCTTCTAGAATATGTGCAGGAAAAGCTTGCACTTTCTAGGAACTTAGCATTTTACTGCGTAAAGGGTAGGAGGCAACAGGATCCTTTCGCTCTGTCCTCGAACTCAATTTATAGCCTTCACAAACTGCAGAAATAGGGACAAGGAAAATAGAGCTTCTCATTGCTGATTCTAGCGTATTACCCGTCGTCAGGTCACATCGGAAGAAGGTTCTTATCCAAATATGAACAGAGTTAGCCACTATGCGGCTGCTGGCGGGGCTCCATGGTCTGCCCCAAGGCACATCGTATCCGTAATGCGATCGGTCAGCGCCCATCTGATAGGGTAATATACCTGATCGCAGCTGACAGAAAATAACGAGCATGCGGTTTAATGATTAGAGCGTTGGACTTCAAACCAAAAGGTCTGGGTGTCATTCCTCAGGTGTTGGAACACCTGGTTTAGTGGTATTGCTGGCTGATAACGGCTAATAAACCAGAAATGATCAGTTCAGTCTCCATTGTCTTTGTCGGTGATGGTCTTCTGCCTATAGTGCTAGCCGTTGTGTGGCTGTTGGCAAGACTCACGAATGAGCACAAAGCCTCACGGGACGATTATATCCCGAAGTGCGATCGGTGAACGCCCATCTACCTTTGATTAACAGCGTTGTATATTAAAGCGCTTATACTTCTTTCTTTCCAAACCTCACAACAGACTTGCGTACACATTAAGCGCTCTTTCCCCTACTTTCAGTTTGTTACCAAAATATCTTTAAACAAAGAATTTGACAACTATTCACATTTCCACTGAAACTATCCATTAGAGATCACTTCTCAATATGATTATTGATTTTCTTGAGAACATTTTGGAGTCGCGACTGTCCTTCACGGGTCGTGCAAATAACTATTAATGAGCTGAAACGGCGGAATATCTGTGAAACCCATGTCTGAGATTATACGTAATACCTGAACTACCTCGACCGCGTTTTCACTAGGTCACCTGACAATATTGACGTTGTGAATTCTTTAACCCCGTTAGGCAACAGTGTTCATGTGGTTCTCACATGAGAATACAAATTATTATCTTTGCCGGCTCAACCGCTTGATCTCCGACCAAATATTTGGCGTGGAGATTTTGATCAGATGAAAAATGACGTTTCTCCTATCGACTGGACATCCATATTCTCTGAAGATATGGATGAGGCTTGGGTCAATTCAAAGACCTACTCTGCAACATCATTTACGAACACTGCTCAATAATACAAAAAAAGGCTAACAAACAGACCTTGCTGGTTTACTCCAACCTTAAAGAAGGAAGTTCCCAGAAGAGGAAACTATGGAGAATTTCCCGCATTGATAAGACACTGGAATCCCTCAACAGCTACAAGTTGCAAAGAAGCCGAGTCAAAATTCTAATTTCCAGAGATCGATGGGTCTTCGAAGAGGATCCGCTGAACCGTGCCATGGTTAATCCCAAAGTCCTTTACAGTTACATAAGGCAGAAAACGCGAAACAAGGATCCGATTCCACTATTGTGGACTGTCGAGGATGCGGAACTCTCAGAGGATATGGATAAGGCTTAACATGTTTCTCAGTTCTTCCGGTTCGTCATGACACCAGAACCTCAATTTTTCCCAACCACTTGTGGAGACGAAGTAATGTCTACTATGGAAACAGTCCGCTTCACCGGAGAAATCCTTCAGGAAGAAAAATCAGTTGACAAACACATGTTTTCAATAATTTATTATCAGGACGTTACAATTACATGGGGAATTGAATCGTGAGCTATGTACCGAATCTATGAATGTCTTGTGTGTGTTTGTACACTCAGAGGGATGTTGGGGTACTATTTAGGGTAGCACCACATAGATAGCATTTTGTCACTCCATTTGTCTCGTACAGGTGTTTAATGCTCCTGTTGTCACATCTAACTTGTGCCGAACTCTCACCTGTGGCTCCTCGAAGTTGGCTTCTTCCCAACGGCCACACCCCTGGCAACCGTCACGACCAGCGGGCTAAACCAGGTGACGGTCTCCGGTGCTGTGCTTGCCTCAACACCCGGTATGTCTGACTCCCATACTTCCCATCTCCCCCCTTCTGAAAAATTCCTACAGCGGGGGCGACAGCAACCCTGTAGGCGGCCCAGGCTAACTCGGGTCACTCTCCCACTAAAACAAAACCGTGACCCATAGTGGAGTTCGGCAGCTATCTGGGATATCCAAGCAGCCCTATTTAGGGACAGCACTGCTTGCCTCCTCGTGGAGGAAGGGGCTAGAGAAGGTGCCCTAAACAAATGCTTGTTATTACGCAGTCGTAAAACTCAAACAAACAACAATCACCGCCGTCCCCATCCCCCGCGCCATACCCTCCAGTCTGGTCGGGTGAGTCCGCTCACACTAGAAGCCTGGAATGTTCGTTTCCTTTTAGACACTCCTAGGAGCAACAGGCTAGTCACTTGGGAACTGGCGCGCTACAAGGTGGACATTGCTGCTCTCAGCGGGACCCAATTCTCTGAGCAGGGTCAGCTGGAGGAGGTGGGTGCCGGCTACACCTTCTTCTGGAGCGGCCAGCCAAATGCAGTGTGACGCGACGCTCGTATCGCCATTGCCATCTGGAACGACATCGTGGGCCGTCTGCCATGTCTGCCACAGTGAACCACGATCGCCTGATGAGCCTCCACCTTCCTCTTCTGGGAGACAAGTTCGCCACCATTATCAGCGCCTACGATCCCCCAATGTCGAGCTCTGATGTGGCGAAGGATAAATTCACCCTGCTGGCGACTATGCCGAAGTTGGACAAGTTAATTGTCCTTGGTGACTTCAACGCCCGCGTCGGGACAGACCACGCTGCCTGGCAGGGAGTGCTGGCTCCCCACGGTCTCGGTAGCTGTAAGGATTACGGCCTCCTTCTTCTGCAAACGTGTGCGGAACACCGTCTCCTGCTCACCAACACTTTCTTCCACCTTCCGGCGCGGGAGAAGGCTACGTGGATGCCCTCTCGGTCGCGGCTCTGGCAGCTGCTGGACTATGTTCTCGTCCGGAGGCGATATCGACAGGACGTGCTGGTAACCAAGGCGATCCGCGATGCCAACGGTTGGACGGATCACTACCTCATCATCTCCTGATGAGGCTCCTACTTCACCTCCGACGAAGGCCACAAGGTAAGCAACCGCCAGGTAAGTTAAATACTCTTCTGTTTAATTTGCCTGATCACTGTTATGATTTAAGCAACCAAATAACCCAGAAACCGGAGCACCTGCATGCTCCATATAATAACGCGACCGTGGAGATAAGATGGTGTCAAATGCGAAATGTCATTAAGTCCACCGCCCTCGAAGTCCTCGGACGCGCACGCCGTCAACACCAGGACTGGTTTGACGACAATGACGCCGACATCAGCAACTTACTCGCGGAGAAGAATAGACTACACAAAGCCTACATGGACCTTCGGACTGACGCCACCAAAGCAGCCTTCTTCAGATGCCGCCGCCTTGTACGGCAACGGCTGCGGGAAATGCAGGACGCCTGGATGATCCGAAAGGCTGAGGAAATCCAGGGGTATGCCGACCGCAATGAAATGAAAAACATTTTCAAAGCCATCAAGGCCATCTACGATCTCAGCTCTGACGGCACAATACTTCTAACAGATAAATCCGAAATTTGGAAGTCCTCGGCCGAGCACTTCAGAAGTTTCCTTAATTCTTCATCGGCCATCTCCGATGCTGCCATTTACCGGCTCCCTCAAATGGACGCGAACAATGACCTAGATCTGCCACCGTCCCTACCAGAAACCATCCGGGACGTGCAACAGATTTCCAGCGGGAAAGTGCCGGGATCCGACGCAATCCCACCAGAAGTCTACAAGTTCGGCGTCTAGTGGGTTGTTTAACTGGAATCTTTTCAAAAATATTTCCTGCCTTCGACTTGGATGCAGAATAGGTGTTGGGTCCCGTGAAATGTCTACCAAAATTCTGAAATTCTATTTCGACTCCAAAAAAACTTAAGTGTGGTTATAATCTTAATTATCGTTTAGCCTAATCCCAGGATATTTCAAGCATGACAAGATGATCGCCTGCAAACCTCATGCACTGTAAAATTGTCTGGTTTGGGCGTATGAAATTTCTTATAGATTCATGCATATATTCTAATATATTGTATAGAAAACATGCACAAAAATATTATTTGGTGGCAGCTTTCATCTTCGATCCATTCAATACTTTAAGACGTATCTTTCGATTTTAAAAAATAACTTCTAATTTTGATATTTTAAGGCTGTCCGATGTTGGTTCATAATGCTTAGCAACTGCTGATTTATAATTTTGCCTATGTGGTATACAACATGATTTAAGCTTATTACAAACTTTTGTGGGAACTATCTTATCTCTCCTTCATAGCATAAAATCATATGTGATGTACTTTATAGAGCATGTATACAGCGTTCCGTCCAAAAAATTGCAATTCAGTGTAATGGACTGTAGGTTCAGTATTTAAAAACTTTGTTAAGCCCGCAAGATAGCTTTTCTTCAACGATAAAATTAATAAAGACGTTGCTGGCTACCGAAAAAGAACAAGAAATAATATTTTCCTGCATGTTTTTTATAAAATATATTGCATTTAGAAAAGTATTTAAAATCAATGAGAAACCTATGTTTAAATAAATAAAGAAGCATGGTTTACAAGGTAGGCTATTCGCAGGTGGCTAGAAGGCAGCTCGTACAAAGGCGAGCATCTTGACGTGACACAATATCTGAAGATAGGCTGCATGCTATTCAGTAGCGCAGCTCAACTTAAGTAAATTGCTCAATTTGAAAACATGCTTCAGAATTGCGGTCGATATTCCATAGTGTTTTGCAATATTAGGCGCCACTTTGAATGATCCAGTCAAAAAAATGAGGGAATTTACATCAGCCTCTGAAATATCTTTGGTTCGCACTTTTCACACCAGACTTTTGTTTCTTTTTCAAAATTAACGAACGCTTCTGATTCGGCAAGTTAGTCTTACATCGCTCTTTCCTCTGCGATTCAAACATTTCAAATAATCATCGTTCCTAAGGCCACAGTTGGCCCTAGATTTTCCAAACACAAAACACTAATAGTAAACATTCTTTGCCAGACCAGTTCATTTTACCATCATGGGATTCAAATAGCATGTTTTTTCCATGAAACTCCCTCTAAAACTGCTAATAGGGGAAGGCAAATACGCGGATATGTGTAACGAGCTTTTTATTAAAATTTTAGATAATAAATGTCAAGGTTACCTGCTGCAGCAAAATGGGGCCCAAAGTCTCTACAGTTTCGACAGAAGATCTGGATGATAGTTTTCGTCTGCGTTAGCTTTGTTTTGATTTTAGGATTGGCTTATAGTGTGCAAAGGGAGGAGTTTGTTTAACGTAAAAAAACCTGTCTGTAAGGCATAGCAATAGCAAAATATTAAAATAAATAACAATACAGTATAGAAATTAATGTTTAGTGTTAATACTTTTTGGGTCAAGCATAGTCGATCACTTATGTATTTTCGGGTGCTCATTTGACAGGGGAAGAGTCGATCGCGGGCTTTTCAAATATTCCATTGCATCCAAGCAGATGCGATTACCTCCAAGCGCATCTTTCTGGTATGTGGTTCAGTGATTAGTTAGGCTTAGTTGAACTGATCTCTAAAAAATTTAGAAATGGGTTATGGGCATGAAACGTTCAAATGCAAAAACAATTTCAATGCTACCAGCCACTCATTATATTTTTGTTTGATAATATACTAGTGTTTATTTGACTTATCTCGATCAGAAAATAATTTATGAACGATTAATCTCTAAGCCCTCACGTTGGTAGTTGGAAGATAATTGGTTGGACGCAGGTGGATAACGGCACACTTTTGCACATTTAAATCTAGGAGCCATTTCTAAGACCATGTTTGTAGTCTGCGCAGATTATTTTGCAAAAGCGAAGCATCACCATATCAGAGCAGCGACATCCTCGACTACTCAATTTACTGTTAGCCAGGCAAGAAAATTTCGGATTTATTCTTTCACGGAGATTCAGAATCATGGACAAGCACCGCGGTGTCTTTTTCAACTGGACTTTTCACCGACAGAGAGAATAAAACGTCCACAATTAGTTCTGGAACAGAAAACAAGATTGCAGAATAGGTAAACAAACTTATTGATCTACACCAATCAGTTAATGAAGCATCCTTCCCTAATTCGTTGGAAGGAACCAATTTTATGAGGGCATAATAGGTTCCTTAAATGTAGGATCAGGCTGCACCGTAATAAAACTTCCACAACCATAAAACACATTTGTTAACACCAACGTACAGATTATACTGTCCAAATAACATTATCTGAAAATCCACAGATTTGAAGTTTCCCTGACATTGTTTCTTTGACAAAAATCTGGTTGTCCAGAAACGTCGATGCCCGTGAATTGGCATTGCCAGGATTTCAGTTGTTACAAATAGATAAAAGAAGGCGTAATAGAGGAGGCATTGTTTCCTACGTATAACGCAGACTTCTTGTGTCAAAAAGAAACAAAACAGTTTGTTAGAAGCTCCAAAATTATTGTGCTCACCATAAAAGTGCTAGGATCACAGAGTCTTGAAGTTCTTACCACCTATCGACCACCGAGAAGTGACTTTGAGACTAACCTCGCCAGTTAGAAGAGCTAGAAAGATTCGCTGCTCGACCTGACGTCTTGATACTGGGCGAATTCAATGAACCGCTCATTGGTTGGAGTTTATTATAGGCACGTGGTTCGGAACTATTTATGACCGACGTTTACTGGACATGGCACTTAGGTGGTTTGCCACTCAGCGTGCCGCATTTCCCACGAGGGAGCGTGAGGGTTATCAGTCAAACTGCTTGGACCTGGTGCTCACGAAATTGCAGGAAAGTGTTGATGAGGTGCAATATCTACCTCCGCTAGGTCGAGGTGAACACGTTGTACTTCACTGGAGCTTTTCAATCTTTTCCGCACCTGAACAGCCAACCAGATTTAGAAGAAATATTTAGCATAGTGACTTCGATCAAATGAAAGACAAAATCAACCTCGTAAACTGGGGATCAGGTTTTTCCGGATGTATAGCCGAGGATCGTGAATCGTCCCGTGAGGTATTGCATATTTTCCTCAGAAACTACTCTCAGATTTTATGCAAGAGACTGAACAACAAATTCAAGTGGCTGACTCAAACCTTAAAAAAAGAAGTTAATAAAAAGCAGATTTTGTGGTAGAAATCTCTCGCTGATGGGAATCCTGTACCAATTAACGCATACATGGCACAAATAAACCAAGTCAAGTGACTTTCCTTCAGGGCACGGCACGATTTCAAAAAAGATATTTTGAAACGTGCAGTGAAACATCAAAGCTATTCTACAGTTATATTAGAAGTATAAAAGATAATAAAGACGTTTTTCGATACCGAATATTTTCAAGAAAAAATATTTTTGTGCATATTTTCTATAAATATATTGCATTTTTAAAGCAGTTAAAATCAATGAGAAACCTGTGTTCAAATAAATAAAGAACAAGGTTTTAGAAAGCCAACTATTTGCAGGTGGTAGAATCATGTGATTCCAAAGCATGCTGCTGTGACTAGCCCGTCTTTCCTGAAGAAAGTGGGCTGACCCCACTTTTGAATGTCATCCTCGCTGGCGCAAGGTGAGATCACACAGTCAGGTTCGAAGCATGTGATGCTATCTTTAAAGTGACCTATTTGGATAGCAATGACTAAAAAGTGATGCATCATGTACGCCTCGCCTGGTTGAAGGTACCTGACATAAGAAACTACTGAGAGTTCGCTATGCCACCCCAATTTTGTTCATGAGTTTATGTCAGTGTACGTATCTATAACTTAAGCTGTCTGACTCCAAAAAGAAAAATTTTGGAGTTAGACTGGAACAATAGTTGTAACGGTACGCCACCTTTGACATACCATCTCCTTCTAGCAGCATGTGGTTTTAAATACCTCGTTTTCTGCAGGAAACGACCTTTAAGTCTGCTACAAGGATACGGTTAATAGGCTGATGTGTGGATCTGGTGTTTGCAATGCGTGTTTAGAGAGAGGACCTAGACACTATCGCTGTGACAAGGATTTTATACACCCGACATTTCGGTTTTCAGCTATAAACCAACTTCGGTGACACTAAGTTACGGACAATTATGAAACAGGGACATTGAGCATTTAAGGCATGCAGTTGCTATGATGCTGCATACCTATGACAATTAACGACTCCCGCTTCATGAAGAATGCTCGGTCTCCGGTGCACTTATCAATTTATATCCTGCATGCGCGGCGTTATCGGCGTTTAAAGCATTCCAGTTACGGATATTATCTTATCGCCCGAGTTGGCTTAAATATAAAAATATTTTGTGGGATCGTGAAGGGCCTTTTTCCGTTTAAGAGTTAATCAGAGAGCCCTTACTGTCCAGAGTGAAGGGAATGTAGCGAGGTGTGATGGTAGCCTATCCGTCGTAGGCTTGAATTCATAAGATTCCTCAAAACAACCCATCGATGCTTCAAACTGTTGAAATTGACTGCATACACTCATTGGGTTTTATCTGTTATTTCTCGAATACCATTTTACACTCATCTTGCTATTGTTTCATTTATGCTGTTGACAAAAGACTGAGCGGTGATAAAACAGGCTCCTCAGACCGTTAACCCTCTTTGACCAATTCTCAAAAAGCAGAATCTGGCTCCGAGAACATCGTCTGATCCGCGTAGAATCATGTGATTCCTAAGCGTGCTGCTGTGACTAGCCCGTCTTTCCTGAAGAAAGTGGGCTGACCCCACTTTTGAATGTCATCCTCTCTGGCGCGAGCTGAGATCACACAGTCAGGTTTAAAGCATGTGATGCTATCTCCGAAGCAACCTACTTGGATAGCAATGACTAAAGGTGATGCATCATGTACGCCTCGCGTGCCTGAAGGTACCCGACATAAGAAACTAATGAAAGTTCGCTATAAAACCCCAATTTTGCTCATGAGTTAATGTCAGAGTACGAAACTTTAACTTAATCTGTCTGACTCCATACAGAAAAAGTTTAAAGTTAGACTGGAAAGCTTTGCATGCAAAATGTTTTACACTGTATTTCAAGATATTGCGCATCTAGTGGGCTGTTAAACTGGAATCCTACCAAAATACTTCCTGCCTTCGACTTGGATGCAGAATAAATGTTGAATACCGTGAAAAGTCAACCGAATTTCTGAAATTTCTTCTCCGCCTGAAAACTATTTTTAAGGGTTGTTATAATCTTATTTTACTCCAACCTTCTCCCAGGAAATTTTAAGCATGATAGGATGATCACCTGCAAAAGTCGTGCACTGTTAAATTTCCAAAACGGGAGTATGAATTTTCTCATAGATTCCAGCATAAATTCGAATAATTTTTAAAGAAACCATGCAGAAAAATTTTCTTTGGTGGCGAATTGCATCTTCTTTCAATTTTATACATAAAGACGCATCTTTCGATTTTAAAAATAATTTTTTATTACGATATTTTAAGACTGACCGATGTTTGTTCCTAATGCATCGTATCTGCTGAATCATAATTTTGTCTTTGTGGTATAAAACACGATTTACGTTTAATAAAAACTTTTGCGTGATTTATCTTATCCTTTCCTTTAGCATAAAATAATATGCGATGTACTTTAGAGAGCACGTATACAGCATTTCGTTCAAAATTCTGAGACCAGTGTAAAGGCCTGTAGGTTCAACATTCAGAAACTTTGTTAAGCCCAAAAGACAACTTTTTTTAAAGTTATTAATTAAACAGAGACACTGCTGGCTACCGAAAATGTAAAGAAATAATATTTTAATGCATGTTTTTCTATAAATATGTTGCATTTTTAAATCATTTTTAAAATCAATGAGAAACCTGTGTATTAATAAATAAAGAAGCATGCTTTACATTCAGGCTAATTGAAGGTGGTAAGAAGAAGTTCGTTCAAAGGTCGGTATCTTGACGTGACTGCAATATCTGGTGATGGGCTGCATGCTATTCAGTAGCACAGCTCCATTTGTTTAATTTGCTTAAATCAAATAACCCTTCAGACTTTCGGTCAATATTCCATATTTGTTTTGGATTTAGAAGTGCCAGTTTGAATGATTCATTCGAAAAATGAAGGAATTCGCATTAACCTCTAAAATATCTTTAGTTCGCACATTTAACGAACGATTTTTGTTTCTTTTTTAAAATAACTAATGCTTCTGATTCGGCAAGTTATTCTGGCATCCCTATTTTATCTAGGATTCGTAGATTTCAAAACATAGCCCAATTTACTCAATGTTCCTTAGGTCGCAGTTGGCCCTAGATTTTCCAAACACAAAACACTCATAGTAAACATTCTTTGTCAGACCCTATCATTTTACCATCGTGGGATTCAAAAAGCTAGTTGTTTTTATAAAAACTTCCTTCAAATCTGGTACTATTGGATTATTAATACACGGATATGTGCAAAGAGCTTTTATATTAAATTATAGATTATACACGTCAAGGTTACCTGCTGCAGAAAAATGAGGGAAAAATTCTCTACAGTCTCGACAGAAGACCTGGATAATTGCTTTTCGTCTGCGTTATTTCATCATAGCATTGTATGAACTTCGAAAGAAACAGCTATGATAATGCATGTCATTTTCGTCAAATATCATAGGAAAAAGTCGGGTAGTTTGATAAACATTTCAAACGGCAAGACGTCACATTTGATTAGTGAGTAGCACAGACAGCAGTCACTTCCCAAGCGGTGCTGTGTTTCCATTTTATTTAGATACTTTTAAAGCGTATGTGTGTAAATGATAAACAACAAGGCCAGTACCTACTAGATAGGTAGTGTTTTGTTTAATTATTGAATGCTTGCAATGCACTGGTTCGTACGTTCCAAAACTAATTTTTACTTGCTCCTTAAATTGCAACGCCTCGTGTTTCACAATACTATAATGCTGCATGTCATCCTTAATTAAAAGTAAAATAAGGCAACAGCAGCAGCAACAAAAACGTACCTCAATTTATCGGATTTAATAGATGAACTAGGTTTTGGAGTTTTTCATTGGTGGGCTCGGAAGCGTTGCATGCAAAATGTTTTAGGTTGTATTTCAGGATATTATGTGTTATGTGGGCTGTTTAGTGGAAGCTTTATCAAACTTGTTTCTGCCTTCGACGTGGGGATACGTTTTATTTCCTTTTGCATAAAATATCAACCGATAGACTGAAGTGTGTTTTCGCTTTATACATATTGCTCAATTACGAGTATAATACTGATTATTGTGCAACCTAGTGCCAAGGTATTTAAGCCAGGATAAAATGATCACCTGCAGAAAGCAAACACTAAAAATGTCTACTCATTTTGTATGAATTTTGCTTGTTGATTTTCAATCACCGTATATATTCGAATACCCATTATAGATCTCATGCATAAAACTGTTCTTTCCTAAACTCCTTTGGTGGGAGATTGCGTCTTCCTTAATTTTATGCTTAAAAAAGATATTCAGCCTTTAAAACACTTTAATTGTGAGACAGTTTAAGCCCATGAGGTACTCATAATTAATACAACGCATGAACAGCAATGGTACGCCACCTTTACCAGAATATCTCCTTTACCATTACGTGGTTTCAAATACCTCGTTTTCTGCAGGAAACGTTTTTAAAACTGCTACAATGATACTGTTAATAGGCAGATGTGTGGATGTGATGTTTGAATTGCGTGCTAAGAGAGAAGGCCATAGACGCTATCGCTGTGAATAGGATTTTATTCACCCGACATTTCGGTTTCCAGCTATAAACCTTCTTCAAAGACACTAAGTTACGGACAATTCTAAAACAAGGAAATGGAGCATTTCAAGGATGCAGTTGCTATGATACTCCGGCTTCATCAAGAATGCTCGGTCTCCGGTGCACTTACCAATTTATATCCTGCATGCGCGGCGTTAACGGCGCTTACAGCATTCCAGTTATGGTTATTATCATATAGCCCGCGTTGGCTTAAATATAAAAATATTTTGTGGGATCGTGAAGGGCCTTTTCCGTTTAAGAGTTAATCGGAGAGCCTTGCTGTCCAGAACGAATGGAATGTAGCGAGGTGTGATGGTAGCCTATCCGTCGTAGGCTTGCATTGATGAGATTCCTCAAAACAACCCTTCGATGCTTCAAACTGTTGAAATTAACTGCATACACTCATTCGGTTTTATTTGTTATTTCTCGAATACAATTTTACACTCATCTTACTATGGTTTCATTTATGCTGTTGACAAACGACTAAGCGGTGATAAAACAGGCTCATCAGACCGTTAACACTCTTTGACTCATTCTCAAAAAGCAGACTGGCTCCGAGAACATCGTCTGATCCGCGTAGAATCATGTGATTCTAAAGCGTGCTGCTGTGCCTAGCCCGTCTTTCCTGAAGAAAGTGGGCTGACCCCACTTTTGAATATCATCCTCTTTGGCGCGAGCTGAGATCACACAGTCAGGTTCAAAGCATGTGATGCTATCTCCGAAGCGACCTACTTAGATAGCAATGACTAAAGATGTTGCATCATGTACGCCTCGCCTGCCTGAAGGTACCCGACATAAGAAACTACTGAGAGTTCGCTATGGCACCCCAATTTTGCTCATGAGTTAATGTCAGAGTACGAAACTATAACTTAATCTGTCTGACTCCATGCAGAAAAGTTTGGCGTTTGACTGGAAAGCTTTGCATGCAAAATGTTTTAGACTGTATTTCAAGATATTATGCGTCTAGTGGGAAATCTAACTGGAATCCTTACCAAAATACTTCTTGCTTTCGACTTGGATGCAGAATAAATCTTGAATACCGTAAAAAGTCATCCGAACTTCTAAAATGTCTTTTCCCTCTGAAAAAAATTTTTTAGGGTTGTTATAATCTTATTTTACTCCAAACGTCTCCCAGGAAATTTTAAGCATGATAAGATGATCACCTGCAAAACGTCGTGCACTGTTAAAATTTCCAAAACGTATGTATGAATTTTCTCATAGATTCCAGCATAAATTCGAATAATTTGTAAAGAAACCATGCAGAAAAATATTCTTTGGTGGCAAATTGCATCTTCTTTCAATTTTATACATAAAGACGCATCTTTCGATTTTAAAAATAATTTTTTTATTATGATATTTTTGACAGTCCGATGTATTTTTGTAATGCATCGTGTCTGCTGAATCATTATTTGTCTTTGTGGTAAAAAACAAGATTTACGTTGTATTACAAACTTTTGCGTGAACTATCTTATCTCTTCCTATAGCATAAAATAGTATGTGATGTACTTAAGAATGCTCGTATACAGCTTTTCGTTCATAAATCTGAGACCAGTGTAAAGGACTGTAGGTTCAACATTTGGAAACTTTGTTAAGCCTAAAAGACAACTTTTCTTAAAGTATTGAATTTAACAGAGACGGTAATGGCTTTGGAATATGTAAAGAAACAATATTTTCATGCATGTTTTCTATAAATATATTGCATTTTTAAATCATTTAAAATCAATGAGAAACCTGTGTATTAATAAATAAAGAAGCATGCTTTACAAGGCAGACTATTTGAAGGTGGTAAGAAGAAGTTCGTTCAAAGGTCGGTATTTTGACGTTACTGCAATATCTGGAGATGGGCTGCATGCTATTCAGTAGCACAGCTCCATTTGTTAAATTTGCTTAAATCAAATAACCCTTCAGACTTTCGGTCAATATTCCATATTTGTTTTGAATTAGTAGGTGCCAGTTTGAATGATTCATTCGAAAAATGAAGGAATTCGCATTAAACTCTGAAATATCTTTAGTTCGCACATTTAACGAACGATTTTTGTTTCTTTTTTAAAATAACTAATGCTTCTGATTCGGCAAGTTATTCTGGCATCGCTATCTGCTCTAGGATTCGTACATTTCAAAACAAAGCTCAATATACTCAATGTTCCTTAGGTCGCAGTTTGCCCTAGATTTTCCAATCACAAAACACTCATAGTAAACATTCTTTGTCAGACCCTATCATTTTACCATCGTGGGATTCAAAAAGCTAGTTGTTTTTATAAAACTTCCTTCAAATCTGGTACAATTGGATTATTAATACACGGATATGTGCAAAGCGATTTTATATTAAATTATAGATTATACACGTCAAGGAAACCTGCTGCAGAAAAATGAGGCAAGAATTCTCTACAGTCTCGACAGACGATCTGGATAATTGCTTTTTCGTCTGCGTTATTTTCTCATAGCATTGTATGAACTTCGACGAAACAGCTATGATAATGCATATAATTTTCGTCAAATATCATAGGAAAAATCGGGTAATTCGATAAACATTTCAAACCGCGAGACGTCAAATTTGATTAGTGAGTAGCACAGAAAGCAGTCTTTTCCCAAGCGGTGCTGTGTTTCCATTTTATTTAGATACTTTTAAAGCGTATGTGTGTAAATGATAAACAACAAGGCCAGTTCCTACTAGATAGGTAGTGTTTTGTTTAATTTTTGAATGCCTGCAATGCACTGGTTCGTACTTTCCAAAACTAATTTTTACTTGCTCCTCAATTGCAACGCTTCGTGTTTTTTACAATACAATAATGCTGCATGTCCTCCTAAATAAAAAGTAAAATAAAGCAACAGCAGGAGCAACAAAAACGTACCTCAATTTATCGGATTTAATAGATGAACTAGGTTTTGGAGTTTTTCATTGGTGGGTTGGGAATCGTTGCATGCTAAATTTTTTAGGTTGTATTTCAGGATATCTTGTGTTATGTGGGCTGTTTAGTTGGAAGCTTTATCAAACTTCTTTCTGCCTTCGACGTGGGGATACCGTTTTATTTCCTTTTGCATAAAATATCAACCGATAGACTGAAGTGTGAATTTCGCTTTATACATATTGCTAAAGTACGAGTTTAATACTGATTATTGTGCAACCTAGTGCCAAGGTATTTAAGCCAGGATAAAATGATCACCTGCAGAAAGCAAACACTAAAAATGTCTACTCATTTTGTATGAATTTTGCTTGTTGATTTTCAATCACCGTATATATTCGAATACCCATTATAGATCTCATGCATAAAACTGTTCTTTCCTAAACTCCTTTGGTGGGAGATTGCGTCTTCCTTAATTTTATGCTTAAAAAAGATATTCAGCCTTTAAAACACTTGAATTGTGAGACAGTTCAAGCCCTTGAGGTTCTCATAATTTAATACAACGCATTAACAGCAATGGTACGCCACCTTTGCCAGAATATCTCCTATTACCATAACGTGGTTTTAAATACCTCGTTTTCTGCAGGAAACGTTTTTAAAACTGCTACAATGATACGGTTAATAGGCAGATGTGTGGATGTGATGTTTGAATTGCGTGCTAAGAGAGAAGGCTTAGACGCTATCGCTGTGAATAGTATTTTATTCACCCGAACTTTCGGTTTCCAGCTATAAACCTTCTTTGAAGACACTTAGTTACGAACAATTCTAAAACAGGGAAATGGAGCATTTAAAGGATGCAGTTGCTGATGCATACCTGACATCCTGCTTCATCAAGAATGCTCGGTCTCCGATGCACTTATCAATTGATATCCTGCATGCGCGGCGTTAACGGCGCTAACAGCATTCCAGCTACGGTTATAATCTTATCGCCCGAGTTGGCTTAAATATAAAAATATTTTGTGGGATCGTGAAGGGCTTTTTCCGTTTAAGAGTTAATCGGAGAGCCTTGCTGTCCAGAACGAAGGGAATGTAGCGAGGTGTGATGGTAGCCTATCCGTCGTAGGCCTGAATTCATGAGATTCATCAAAACAACCCATCGATGCTTCAAACTGTTGAAATTGACTGCATACACTCATTGGGTTTTATCTGTTATTTCTCGAATACCATTTTACACTCATCTTGCTATTGTTTCATTTATGCTGTTGACAAACGACTAAGCGGTGATAAAACAGGCTCCTCAGACCGTTAACCCTCTTTGACCAATTCTCAAAAAGCAGACTCTGGCTCCGAGAACATCGTCTGATCCGCG